>JABUQX010008671.1:0-2500 GCA_015478945.1 Trachelipus rathkii
CTACACTTGGAAACTCTTCTCTCCGTAGAAAATGCAATAATCTATCTGGTTCCTCTTCCTCCAGCCCTTTTCTGTCATTTTTTGCCAAAAATGTTAAAATTTAATTTGCTTCCTTCGTCATTCCCTTCCTCTAGTATCTCACGATGACACAACTGCCATCTTATCTTCCACTAAAAACGAGCTTATAACCTCAAACCTTTGCGTCTAAACTCTACTCTTGACGATGCCAGTGCTAAATTAACCTATCTCCAGCCTCCTTCAAAATCATTATGCCTAACAACGTAATTTTTATAAATATGTACTTTATCTTTTGCGAGCTTAACACTAAGAAGCGTATGGTCCTGATGTATTCCTCCTGTGATTCTCGAAAACTTGTGGATTCATGATTTTCATTCAGTCTTGCTCCAGCCCTTGGTAAACCGTGCTCCTCTCTGCTCTTTCCACTTCGACCTCCCTCTTGCTAGACAAAATTGCCACTCATCTCAACCTGCGCCGAAAAAGGGAAGACCCCCTCTGCAATTCACCAACTATCGTCCTACTGTTACTTTTAATCTTTCGTTCTTTAATGTTTCCCAATTTTATCCTTAACTGGAAAAATTTGGAAACATCTGCAATTCTTCTAATCTAATCTCTTATCGCCAGTCAGAGAGAGGAGAATGAGAGAGAGAGAGAAGAGAGAGAGAGGAGAGAGACAGAGCAAGAGAGAGAAAGAGAGAGAGATGAGATTTATACAGTAAGAAACGATCAACTGTTGATATTCTTTCGTCTTTTCTTCTGGTTCTCATTTGCCTTCTGCTATCCCCAGCATTTTGGGAATCTCTTACCGTTGCGCTATAGCCACATCGCAAGTCCTTCAACAGAGTCTAGGCACAAAGCTTTGATTTTAAACTATCCAATTTTACAGTATCCACCTCTCTATTATGGACCTTTCCTCTGATTTCCTTTCAAGATCGTTTAACAGCATCAGTTGTAAACGGCCACAGTTCATCCTTTATTAATAGTGGTGTTCCTCAAGGTTCTGTTTTTTCCCTAACTCTTTTTCTACTTTTCATTTAAGGACATTCTCTCAATCACTTGTCTCCTATTCATTCTTATGCCCATGACTCTATTTTTCATTACTCCTTACAATTTAGGAGTTGACCCACTCAGCAGCAATTAACCGACATGCCAAGATGGTGGACCTTGGGCAGCAACCTCTGATCTTCCTCGTATCTCTAATTGGGTCAAAGAAATCATGGTTGTTTTCAATTCCTCAAAAACACAATTTCTTCATCTACCTCCTCGACATAATCTTCCACACAACTGTACTATCGTCTTCGAAAATACACAAGTCAAACCTTTCTCTGTTTTTAATATTCTTGACGTTTCCTTTTCTCGTGACCTTAATTATAAGGATCGCATTACTTCTCTTTCTAAAGAAGCTTCAAAAAGATTGGGTGTTCTGAGGCGCCTTCGGAACTTCTGCTGCTCACCACCTCAGTCGTTCGCTCTATATAGGAGCGGTGTTCGCTCTTGCATGGAGTATGCATCACATATCTCGGGTGGTTCCACACACCCTATTTTGAACCTTCTTGAGAAAGAGAAGTATGCATCCTTATAATTAAGGCACGAGAAAAGAACGTCAAAGAATATTAAAACAGAGAAGGGTTTGACTGCGTGTAATTTGAAGACGAGTTACAGTTGGTGGAAGATTATGTCGAGGAGGTAGATGAAGAAATTGTGTTTTTGAGGAATTGAAAACAACCATGATTTCTTTGACCCAATTAGAGATACGAGAAAGATCAGAGGTTAGCTGCCCAAGGTCACCATCTTGGCATGCGGTAATTGCTGCTGAGTGGGTCAACTCCTAAATTGTAAGGAGTAATGAAAAATAGAGTCATGGGCATAAGAATGAATAGGAGACAAGTGATTGAGAGAATGTCCTTAAATGAAAAGTAGAAAAAGAGTTAGGGAAAAAACAGAACCTTGAGGAACACCACTATTAATAAAGGATGAACTGTGGCCGTTTACAACTGATGCTGTTAAACGATCTGAAAGGAAATCAGAGGAAAGTCCATATAGAGAAGGATAGATACTGTAAATGGATAGTTTAGAAATCAAAGCTTTGTGCCAGACTCTGTTGAAGGCTTGCGATGTGGCTAGCGCAACGGTAAGAGATTCACCAAAATGTGGGATAGCAGAGGAATGAGAACCAGAGAAAAGAGAAAGAATATCACCAGTTGATCGTTTCTTACGAAAATCTCTCTCTCTCTCTCTCTCTCTCTCTCTCTCTCTCTCTCTCTCTCTCTCTCTCTCTCTCTCTCTCTCTCTCTACTGGCGATAAGAGATTAGATTAGAAGAATTGAGATGTTTCCAAATTTTCCAGTTAAGGATAAATTGGAAAACATTAAAAAGAACGGAAGTTGAAAGTAACAGGACGATAGTTGGTGAATTGAGAGGGGGTCTTCCCCTTTTTCCGGCGCAGGTTGAATGAGTGCCAATTTTCTAGCAAGAAGGGAAG
>JABUQX010008671.1:15000-17500 GCA_015478945.1 Trachelipus rathkii
GGAGGGGGGTTTGCGTATGCTTCTTTTCATATAATTTTAAGCATTCAGTGTATTATGTTTAATCGCGTGCTTCGCTATAATATATATAGTAGAGATATACTATCTTATAATAATTATCTACATATAAAAGAGATATATATATATATATAATATATATATATATATAAATCTATTATTATAATATATATATTATATAGTATATATATATATATATATATATATGATTCAAGATGGCGTGCTTGGAAAACCGGAGGCCCAGCTTCGTCACATGAAATTCTTCTGGTGTGCTCAAATTTCTGCACATCAATCAATCAACGCCAGCATCGGGCACAATAACTGTTGAGAGGAAAATTGATAATTATGAAGACGAATAAAAATTTCACCAACCCAATATATTGAACCCACGAGAACTGCGTCCCTGAACAATGTACGAAACAGACTTACACAGCTGAGGCATGTTAATGCCTAGTTGTCAAAACCATTGTTCATCAAAGTACGTATAAGTATCAAGTATTCAAAAAAAATTTCACTGATTCGTATTTATTGCTCTGCTCTTTTCCTGAACGACGTCAACGTCAAATTCGCTTTTCTTATAACGTAAATTTGTGACCTAAAACTCATTTGTGATTGGCAAAATTTTAACAAACGGTTCTCCGCTCTGTCATACGAGTTAGCTGCCGGTTCTCTTTCCTGTTTAGTAAAACAACAAAAGAATAAACTATTTTTTGGCTGAACCGGCTCTGGCTCACCATTGCTTAAACCCCTTCGCTTCTGATCACAAATTATTAAATATTGTTATAATGTTAAGATCGTTTTGTCCATTGGAACAAAGGCATTCAACCTTTTCTCAATAGCAAGTATAGATTGGTAAAAGCCCAAAAATAATTCAATTATTAGCTTCTTGAACCTAATAGAAAGGTTTCAATATAGTCGTAATCCCAGATCTAATGACCTCTCCGTACAGCCATTACCAGAAATAATAAAAAAAAAATTGTTTTTCAAAATGTTTTTAGCTCGAAATCGAAAGGAAAAAAAATATTGAAATTTCATAAACCTTTCCCAAACTTTTGTTATTTTAACACCAAAATAGGTAAATCTGCTTTTCAAGCATCCATAAAGGGTATATTTATTTATATAGACTTAAAGTAAAAAAAAATTCTGGTCATGAAGAGCTTCATTGACAGTTTTTTTTTTTTTTTTTTTTTTTTTTTACAGTTAACCACCACTCACGGGCCGAGCCCTTTTCAAGGAGGGGGCGGAAAATAAAACATTAAAAAAACCCACCCAATTCCCAGCCTAAGGCAAATCTCTCAGGTGAGCGCAGACGTGGGCTTTAAAGAGAGGAAGATTAAAAATAGTTGGAAAAACAGAAGAAGGCAAGGAGTTCCACAGAACAGAAGTAGCAGGAAAGAAAGAGGCACCACAACGAACAAGTCTGGGGTTCTCAATACTCACGCAAAACTCATGCGAGAGCAAGGCACCCCCTTGTATATGCCGAGGGCAGACGCACAATGGAGGTGGAATGAGAGTGGCCAACTCCCCCGAGCATCTACCGTTGTAGTATACCTATAGAAAAGAGATAGTTCGCAACGTTACGTCGCAGAGATAAGAGGGTCAAGAGAGTTTGAAAGTAGGGACAGTTTATTAGTCTCTTAGCTTTAGACTCAACCCTATCCAGAAGAAGGGTGGAGCCGGAGCCCCTCCAAATGTGAGAACAGTACTCCATACAAGGGCGAATAAGGCTCTTATATAACTGGAGTAACTATTTAGAGGTAAAAAATTCCCGTAACGTGAAAAGAACCCAATGTCTTTGAGGCCACCTTAGCAACAGATTGAATATGAGGTTTCCAAGACAATTTATTGTTTATGTAAGCCCAAGAATGTTTATGTTGTTCACCAGGAGAGGACGTAGAGCCGTCGAGAGAAATAGGAAAGTTAGGTTTTTGAAAGGGAGATGTAGAGAAGTGAGTTTTAAAGAGCTTGAAATTTTACAAGTTGCGGTGACCCCACGGGAAATCCCATACAGATCTGCATGAATATAATCGGAAAGCTGAAGACGAGAGGCAACACTAGATGCAAAAGAGGGAGCCAGATTTGAAGGATTGGAGAGATTGGAGGGTTGAGTCATCGGCATAAGGAGTGAACATAGTTGGAAGTACAGCCTGAGGAGATCGTTGGATGAAAGCAGGAAACAAAGTTGAGATAGAACTGAAACTCCTTGCGCGAAACACCAACAATTAACAGGCAAAGGAGGAAGAGGTCACTCAATCAACGAGTGCTGATATGGAGCGATCAGAGAGAAAACTAGACAAGAGTAAGCAAAGAGAAGGAGGAAACCCAAAGGAAGGGAGCTTAGAAAGCAGTGACGCGTGCCAAACCCGGTCAAAAGCTTTGATATGTCAAGCGCCACCACGCAAGACTCCCATGGTCCCTAAGGGCAGAAGACATTAAAATCAGTTAGCGATAGGAAAGAATGTCACCAGTTACCTCGAGTGACGAA
>JABUQX010008671.1:30000-37651 GCA_015478945.1 Trachelipus rathkii
GGAATATTATATATATAGTAGAAAGGTAAAGGAACTGACCTTTTGAGTCATTGAAAACAACCTCATTCTCAATACATCAATTAGAAATTCGAGAAAAATCAGAGGCCAAGTGCCCCAAGACTGCCTTTTAGCACAAGCTAATTGATGTTGGAAGTAATGAAGTAATGAATGAAGTAATGAAAGGAGTAATGAAGGATTGATTCACGTGACATCATAGTAGTGGATCGGTGAAGAAATAATAGAGAGAAGCTTATTAATGAAAAATTGAAAGAGAGTTGAAGATAGGACAGAACCCTTAGGAATACAACTATTTATATGATTAAGGGATGAACGGTGGTCATCTGCAATAGCTGTCATGGAGCGACCGGAAAGAAAATCACGAAGAAGGTCAGAGAGAGAAGGATATGTACCAAAAGAGGAAAGTTTAGAAATTAAAAGCTTTTTGCCAGACTTCTTCGAAGATTTTCAATATGTCTTCCGCCACAGGGAAATGTTCCCGAAAATGCCAAAGGGAAGAGAACCAAGAAACAGAGAGAAGAAAAAGAAGAGAAAGAAGAGAAATAAGAGGAAGAAGAGAACGAAGAAAAATAAGAGAAATAAGAGAAATAAGAGAAAGAAGAGAAAGAAGAGAAAGAAGAGAGAGAAGAAAAATAAGAGAAAGAAGAGAAAAAGAGAAAGAAGAGAAAGAAGAAAAATAAGAGAAAGAAGAGAACGCAGAGAAAGAAGAGAAAGAATAGAAAGAAAAGAAATAAGAGAAATAAGAGAAAGAAGAGAAAGAAGAGAATGAAGATAAATAAGATAAATAAGAGAAAGAAGAGAAAGAAGAGAGAGAAGAGAGAGAAGAGAAAGATGAAAAATAAGAGGAATAAGAGAAAGAAGATAACCAGTAGAGCATTTCTTTCGAAAGCCATACTGAAGATCTGCGTTAAGATTAGAAGAATTGAGATGTTTACAAATCTTCCCCTTAAATATAGATTCTAAGACCTTAGAAAGAACAGGAACTAAAGCTAAAGTTTGAGGGTTGAATGAGGCCCCCTTTTCTCGGCCCAGGCTGAATGAGTGCAAGTTCCCACCGGGAATACAAGGTAGAAACGGAATAGTTTACTAAGGTAGGATGCAGGTAAGGAAGCACAAGTTTGATAACCACAGAGGGTATTCCACCAGGAGGGAATGTCTTCTTGGGGTTAATAGAGTTAAGCTTCAGAAAGAGCAGAAATAACTTCTTTAGAAGTTACAATATTAGGTATAAATGATTTGAAGGGGTGGAGGAGTAGGAATAACTCGGGAATATTCTAAAGTGGAATTAGAGGTAAAGGTTTCAGTGAAGAGTTCAGCTTCAGCAGAAGGCATAACGGCAGTTGTACTTTCGGAAGATACTAGAAGAGGGAAAGAGGAAGAAAGAAGCAAAGATAAAGTTGACATTCTTTACAAAATGCAAGAGAGAAGATGCTGAAGAATAAGAAGAAAAAATATTGCATTTTCAAATGAGAAAAAGAGTTTCTATTCTTATGAAGAATAATTGCTTCACGAATTTCGGAAGTTTGAAGACGACAAGGGTAATTAAAGAAGGAAGTTTCCCCAGTAGCGAATGACATGAGAGCAAGCAGAATTAGGCCCTCTTTGCTTCTTCCAGCCTAATCGTTTGGTTACCTTTCTGATTTTTTTTTATATAAAGTTGTGTTTTTACTATATATATCTTAGGTAAGGTATATATATATTATATATATATATATATATAATATATATATATATATAATATATATTATATATATATATATATATAATATTTTATATATATATTTATATATATATATATATATATATATATATATATATATATATTTATATATATATATATATAACTTAATACGTTATCTAGCCAAACCTCAAGCTATCTTACTGATAACATGACTTATTTTTATAACGTAATACATCTGTGTTCCGTTTTCTAAACGTTGTTGGGTAACATTTATATTTTAATATATATTTTCATTTTGACGGCTAAGACATTTAGGCTATTTTTTTAATATATTTAATATTAACATTTCGTTTTCTTTTACATTTTCTTTTAACTTTTTATTACTCTTCTTTACATTTATATTTTATTAAAAGTTTAATTTATTTATGTTATATTTTTCATTTTGTTTAAGATTTATTTTATTCCTTAAGTTTTAATTATTTTATGTTTTATTTTTAAAATTTAATTTATTTATTTTAAATTTTTATTTTAAAACTTTTGATTTATAAAAAAAATAATATATTTTATTAAAAAAAAAAGTATTTCAAACATTATGTTTTACTGAAATTATATTTATTTTATTAAAAAAGTTTTTAAAGCATGCTTTTATTATTTTTTAAATTTTTTTATTACAAATATATACTTTATTGATCCTAAAGCACTAAAGCAGTAAAGCAGTAGCGCAAACATTATACCTCCACCCATTCCCCATGCCATTCCCTGCCATGCTCTATTAACTTTCTGCTTTACGTCATCTATGGTCATGTAATAATCATAAACATAACATAAAAATAAGTTCTTTGTATGAACCTAACACATAATTTATTAAAACATTTTATGTTTTTACTATATTTGTATTCGTTTTTATTAAAAATTATCATTTGGTCAATAGATCAAACTCTAATCAACTACACACTCCACCATATCCATGTCACCCATGATCAATTGATTAAGAGATTAAAGTCATGATTAGGGGATTAATGTTCTACTCAAACTCAAATATTTGTACAACGAAAGATAAAAAATATGCTTCTTGTATAAACATTACATAAAGTTATTAAAAACATTCTATGTTTATAGTAAATTTTTATTCTTTTTTGTTAAAAATATCAACTATAAGTGATTAAAGTAATATTTAAGTGTCAATGCTTCACAAACATAACATAAAATAAGCTCTTTTGTATGAAAGATTATAATAAAATTTATTTTATGATCATACCATTTAGATACCATTTAGGGTTCTGAAACGATATTATTCGAGATCTACGTCCTTATAAACATATACATTGACACCAATATTGTATTATTAAACGAATGTTTATTAACTAGGCACCGTACTGGCTCAAACGAATACAAATATAGTACCGGCACCGGCTCATTGCTTAGACTCCTTCTCAGACTCCGACTCCTTCCTCCATCTTCTTCTGCTTTGCACTCCATGCATCTCTACTCAACCACGCCCTCTGTGCTTTTTTCTGAGAACAACCGTCCTGAAGGTTCCCAGACACCATTGAGGGTTTTGAACCCTCATAATCAAGTTCTACAAGTTTTCAATCGTCAAAAAAGACACCACATTTGACCCAATATGTGTTTGTAGCCAGATTTCAACTTCGGCTCTGACTGCGGCTCCGGCTCAGTTATTCGGCACTTGAATCAACTCAGGTTCCGGCCTTTTCCTCCTTTTTCATTTATCCTTCTTCTACTATGCACTCTGTGATTTTCGCCTGTGTACCAAAATTTCCTACTTAGTGGAGCTCAGCACCCCTTACATAGATGTAGAGGTGTGTAACTGCACCTCGGGCATGCTGACACTACCAGTTATTGTGGTAGTATATCTATATATATATAATTTATAATATATTTGTTATATAATATATTAATGTTACTTTAAATCTTGTATACATAATAATTATTTACAATAAATTTAACGTATTATAAAATATTTTTATAAATATATATACGTATATTTTTAGTAATATAATATTATTTACTACTATAATACATATATATACTTATATTGCTAATATATATATGATATATATATATTATATATATAAACTAATATATATATATCAATATTTATATGTATATTATATTATATAGTTTATAATATATATATATCCTTTATATATATTATATATATATATATAATAATAATATATTATATATTATATTATATATATTTATTAAATATAAAATTATATAATATTATAATAATATATATAATATATATATAATATATAATATATAATTATTATATATTGTAAGATTTTACTTTTTTCATTCCAACTTACTTTATAAAGATAGATATAGAAGTTACCCTTAAATTTTAGACTTTTAGTATAGTTATATTTATCATTTTAAATGTAACAATATTGAGATGCCGTCTTTAATTATTATTAAAGTTACCCGTGTAACGAAGCCTTTAAGATGTTTCAATAAAAGAATCTAATTTATTATTTTTAATAATTAATACACATAATTTTATTTGAATATGCTGTAAATAAATGTATATCTACAAAATTAAAATTAGAATATAGAAAGAATACATTAAAACCTTTTTTTGAGCTTCGCAATGATAAAGATTTGAAAGACGATTTGCCTTCTCAAAAATGATGCGGGCGTATTTGAAATAATTGTTTTATTTTTAATAATTTAAGAATGGATAATAAAAGATTGTTGTGTTAATAAATATTTTATATATAATATGTATAATATTATTATTTAATTTACTTTAAGTGTTTAAAATTAATTTAATAATCCTAAATAGTTTAAAAGCTTTATTTTCTGTCTTTTGAAGAGTTTAAGCTTGTGACGTCATCAAAGCATCTTTCTTTATTCGTAAAATGGTTATTTAAAGTTTCTCTAGAGGCTTATATAATTAGTTTTAAGATAATAAATAAATGATAGTATAGATACTTTGTTCGTTGTTCATATAAGGAATATTAATGATAAGAATAATATTTATGGCGTTAAAAGTTTCTTTTGGGATTGTAAATAAATACATTTTTCTTAGCTATTAAATATAATTTTTCTACCCCTTTATTTTCAAGGAAGTACGAATATTTTGATTTACTATTTCAATAGAATTAATTTCTTTGGTAATGTACGAATAAATGTTTAATGAATACATTTCATAAGTATGTTCGTAGTTTAGCTTGTTAAATACTTCTTTTGACGAATATAAAGAGATCGAAGATTTGAGTGTATTCAGAGTGAACTGGAAAAATCTCTAAGGCTCTCAAAAGAGTTTGAGGTGAAATAAGGCAAACTGTAGTTAAGCTACTTTAGAGCTGACAATAGTCTCTCAGGTAACCTTTTCCTAGGACTCACAGTGGTTGCTGGAGCTCAACCCCTATCCACTCAGTGGTTACTGGTGGTAGGTCCCTCTCTAGGTAGCTTCGGCTATCAGGCCTTCTGCCTTTCCCCCAAACTGAAAAGCGGTTGCTGGTTCCCACTCATTTGGAGTTCAACCCCTACTCACGCATTGTTTGCTGGTGATAGGTCCCATTAGGTAGCATTTGCTACCTGGCCTTCTGCCTCCCCCGGAAGCAGTGGTTGCTGTCCCAACTCATATTTGGAGTTCACAGGACTCTGCAGTGGTTGCATAGGATTCAACCCTAACTTCAGCAGTAGTTGCTGGTGATAGGTCCCATTAGGTAGTTAATTTTGCTACCATATATAGATAGCTTCTGCCTTCCCCCGGGCGCAGTGGTTGCTGGTCCCAACTATTTGGAGTTCCAGGACTCGCAGTAGGCTGCTGAGTTCAACCCCTATTACATCAGCAGTGGTTATGCTGGTGATAGGTAATTCCCAACGGTCCGCATTAGGTAGCTTCTTGTCATATGACAGGCCTTTCCCCCGAACGCAGTGGTTGCTGGATCCCAAACTCATTCTGAGTTCCGTACCAAACCTATACAGCGCAGTGGTTGCTGGTGTTTAGGTGCCCCCCCGTAGTTATTATGCAGTATCTTGTACGTATATTTATATCTAATTAATGTTTGTTAAGTCCTTAGTTTTAGGTTCATGAACCGCCGTTGTTGAGCCTGTGTGTTGAACCTATTCACGCTAACTCCGAGGTTACCCATCTAGTCCGCTCAATTGAGGTCACGTGTCATATTGTAACTAAACTTACATGAAAGTACTACGCTACCGATTTATGTCAAAACCAAATTGCCCGTTAATGTTAGCATAAAGCTATATTTCAATAAAGTCATTGTTAATGAAAAAGGTTTATTCCTTATCCTGTTCACGCTGAAAATGGTCTTGTCTTAATTTAAAACTTTACAATATATATTAATATATATATATTATATATATATATTATATATTAAATATATATATATATATATTATTATATATATATATTATAATATATATATATATATATTATATAATATATATATATTATTAATATATATATATATATAATTATAGTATTAGTATACTATATATATATATATAATTATACTATATTAGTATATTAAAAAGAGAGTCATATATATATAATATATTATATATATATATATATTATATATTATAATATATATATATATATTATATATATATATATATATATAATATATATATTATATATATATATATATATATATATATATATATATATATATATATAAAATATGATAATATAATATTGTGTAACGGTGTTCATGATGTGAGTGTCCTGATATGGGCATTGGAATGTTGTACATGGGGCAAGACGTATCAGGCTAAAAGTCCTGGGAATCTGACTAGTGGTAGGCTGTGTTGGTATGCTGTATAAAGCTGGATGGGAGGGGGCTTAAGATTCCACGCATCAATTAGTTAGGGTTGGGTTTCAGGTCAAAAGAATAATAAATTGTAACTTTCTTTGTGATGTAACATAGGCGTTCTACCTTTTTTTTATAGTCACGGTATACACATAATCGAAAATTTTTAGCTACCACTGGTATAGTATTTACAGTGTGTATCTGGCAAGTATTTTTTTGAGAATAATAAATTGCTTAATACTTGTATCTTCCTCCCAATTACTCTTATTAGATAATTTTTAACAATGGACGGAGAAATTACAGCTTTTAAAAGAAACCTTGCTTGTGGAAAGATATCAAAGTCTCGAAGGTCAAAAGTTGGAAAGGTTTCCTACTTTGAAAGATTATTGATAAATAAATAAATTGTCAAGAAGTTTATAAAAATTCGTAAAACCTGACAATTTTGACAGAGAATATTATTAAAATTTTAATAACCTTCAAGTGGCGAATCCTGGGTTCTTAAATTCATTCTAAGAGAGATATAACTCAACAAATTAAATCCATGTTACATCTACCGAACAGCTGAGAAATTAGGAAGAATTACAAATTTAAGAACTTTTCTGAACAGCTTTGGTCAATTGGTGGATGGATTGAAAAATGAATACCCTAAAATTTCTAGACAGTTATCTCTTACGATTAACTTACTGATTCGCCTAATCAGTTTGTTTCCTTAAGCATCATGCATTCTGTTTCCGTTTTCTAAAGGCATTGGCCTATACATGTTATATATTTACACATTAAATATTGCATATCTCCATTTTTTTTTTGTATGTCGTGAAATTGCTTTAATAATATCCAAGTCAATCATATATTTTACTAGTCGCAATTGAACTGCTAGCTATTCTATAAGTTTAATTTGTTGTTTCTGAAGTTTTTTATATTTCATGAATTTTGTTTGTAAGTTTTTATTATTTCAGTCCTTAGCAATTATTAAGCTAAGAAGTTTTTTAATTGTTTTTTTTGTTAAGTGTTTATTATTTCATGTTTTAATTTACATTTATATTCTGTTTAAGATTTTTTTTTATTTAATTAATGTTGTTTTTTATCCCATATTTTATTCGCAAAGTTGAATTTATATTGTTTGTTAAGTTTTGTTGGCCATTTA
>JABUQX010008672.1:0-12500 GCA_015478945.1 Trachelipus rathkii
TATAACTTCAATATATGTATATATATATATATATATATATATATATATATATATATATATATATATATATATATATATATATATATATGGTTCTACTACTGTAAATCTCTGCCACATATGGTCATAGGCTAATAATTTTACTAACATTCAAAGATGTTAACAGAAAAAATTAAAAGTATAGCAAACTATGTTGAAAACCACTAATTTCTGTGTTGTAGTGAAAAATAGTTTTTAAAATGAAGCTAACCTCATATGGACAAGATCATGTGTTACAAAATTCCTACTTTTAAGAAGTAAATACACAAAATTTTATTATAATATTTAAAGTAAAACGTACGTACCAAGGAATCTCCTAATATCCATGATCTGATGAAATTGAAAAATAACTTTACACTGAGGCGGTGTTGAATTATAGAGTGGCGTCACGGAGTGATAATTTCAATGCTACTCTGAACCTTAAACACTTAATAACAGGCTTGGGTTCAAGTACATTTTTTCAAGTAAAAGTACAAGTACTCTAGAATTGTTCAAGTACAAGTACTCTAGAATTTGCTCAAGTACAAGTACATGGTATCAAATACAAGTACTTTATGAAAACTTGCATATATATATATATATATATATATATATATATATATATATATATATATATATATATATATATATATATATATATATTATATATATATATATCATCATCATCATCATCATCATCATCATCATCATCATCATCATCATCATCATCACCACCACCCATCTTCTCTCTCCAAGACTGGAGGTAAGGTGAGTAACATGTACCGGAAACAAAAATAGTAGAAGAATATGAAGTAGAAAAGAAAGCCCAGCTTTACCGCCCCCTTTAGACCAATTAGTGAGAAATCGTCGCAGTCAGAAGAAAATTCACCCTAGAGCTTCACGGGACAGCGATGGACCCTCAATATGACATCTCGTCAATGTAGGGTTCATTCCTTGGCCCAGGTAGGCTACAACCATACATCCTCACAAAACCCCGCCATTTACTCTTGCTATGCACCTTTCTTCTCGCCTCTGCCAAACTCACCTTTCTCTGCTCCAGGCATTCCTTTTCTGACTCAAATCCCTTTTCTTTGATCTCTCATCCGGTCAATTCCAACACACGCCACTGTACATCCGACTAAACTATCATATCCTTTTCCAAATGACAAACCATCTCAGCATGCGCCATTTATTCTCTCATTTACCTCAAATTTCTCCACGCAAAGACAACAATACGTTCATTTACTCAATTTATCATTTCTTTCAAACCTAACATACTATAGTTATCATTGTTTATTATTTAGATCTATACCTCTTATTCTAGACCATAGTCCCACCTACTATACATTAACACGGGTAACAGCATACCCTCATGTAGGACCCTAGCACACTTAGCTTAGTCCCTTTACATCCACTAACGATTTAATTGCACTAGCCACTTCTTGCCATTCACAGCTTTCCTACTACACTCGGCATCATCCGCTCTCTTTTCATTCAACGTATATCCTAAATATTTAAATTCAGACACTTTTCCAGCTGCTCACCATCTAACATAACTTCACACCGAGGAATGTCCTCACTCACAACCATAACCTTACTCTTATCTGGACTGTCCTCACTCACAACCATAACCTTACTCTTATTTACGTTTACTTTCAAACCCCTCTTTTTACACACCCTACCAAATATCTCTACCAGTCCTCTCAAACTCTCTTCAGATTCGCCACACAAAACCAAACCATCTTCATATAATAGGTAGGGAACCCTCCACTCTCTTCCATTCCCCATCATTCTAACACTATCCCTTGTTACTCCTACCTCTAATTCATTCATAACCTCATCCATATACAGATTGGATCACCAAGGAGACATAACACATCCCTGTCTCACTCCGCTATTAATATTAAACCAATGACTTTCGACTGTATTTATTCTTACACACGCTTCACTATCGTTATATATACTTTTGATTCCATACAGAAGCTTACCACCAACACCATATCACTAACACCTGCCATAGAGATTCCCTTTTAATCCTATTATATGCCTGTTGCAAATCCATAAATCCTAAATACAATTTATTCTTCTCCTCCTCCCTCATTTTCCCAATCATTTGTTTCAATGTACAGATTTGATCCACACATCCTCTACCACTTCTAAACGTACCTTGTTCTTCCCCAAATCAGTTCTTCAGTCATTCGACGTACTCTTTCGACCAAAATACCAGCATATATCTTCAATACAACACTCAATAAACTAATTACCCTATATTACTTACAGTTACCTTATCCCCCTTACCTTTTTACAAGGGTACTAATATTGCTCTCATCCAATCCCTCGGAACTATACCCTCCATAAACACTTTGTTATACAACTTCCAAATCCAATCAATCACCATCTCGCCTATATATATATATATATATATATATATATATATATATATATATATATATATATATATATATATATATATATATATACTATATATATATATATATATATATATATATATATATATATATATATATATATATATATAATATGGTTTTGTGCGGTGAATCTGAAAAGAGTTTGAGAGGATTGGTAGAGAGATTTGGCAGGGTGTGTAAAAGGATGGGTTTGAAAGTAAACGTAGATAAGAGTAAGGTTATGGTTTTGAGTGAGGACAGTCCTCAGTGTGAAGCTATGTTAGATGGTGAGCAGCTGGAACAAGTAACTGAGTTTAAATATTTATTATATATATGTTGGACGAAAAGGGAGCGGATGATGCCGAGTGTAGTAGGAAAGTTGTGAATTGCAGGAAGGTGGCTGGTGCAATTAAATCCTTGAGTACGCTAGGGTTTTACATGAGGGTATGTTGTTACCTGTGTTAATTTATAGTAGTGAGACTATGGTCTGGAATAAAAGGTATATATCTAAAGTACAATGTGTTCAGATGGACAATCTTAGGGGCGTGTTAGGTGTGAGAAGAATTGATAAAATGAGGAATGAACGTATTACAGAGTTGTATCATATGGTTGTATGGTGTAAAAAAATGGATAAATGAGAGAATAAATGAAAGTACGTTGAGATGGTTTGGTCATGCGTAAAGGATGGATGATGTCTGGAGGAGTGAAATGTGAGTTTGGCTGGTGAAGGTGTATGGTTGTGGCCCACCTGGCCCAAGGGATGAACCCCACATTTGCGAGATGCCATAGTGAGTGTCCATCGCGGTCCCGTAGAGCTCTATTGTGGATTTTCTGACTGCAACGAGTTCTCACTAATAGGTATAAAGGGGAGGTAAGGCTGGGCTTTTTTTTCGACTTGTGGTATATTCTTCTACTACTTTTCTGTTTCCGGTGCATGTTACGCACCTTACCCCCAGTCTTTGGGAAAAAGGTGGTTGATGATGATGATGATGATGATTATATATATATATATATATATATATATATATATATATATATATAAATACATATATATTTATATATCGACTTTCTATAAATATAACATATATCCCTATATATATATATATACGGTATATATATATATATATATATATATATATATATATATATATATATATATATATATATATATATATATATATATATATATATATATATATATATATATTATATATATATATATATATATATATATAATATATATATATATATATATATATATATATATATATATATATATATAATATTATTTATATTCATAAAGGGAAATTTATTTTAGAATACATGTATAAGAAATAATAATATCAATACGTAGGAAAATGATAAAAAGAAAATAAAAAATATTGGCAAGTTAAAAATGCCAAAAGTACTTGCAAGTACCAAGCACAAGTACCAAGTACAAAAGGCTCAAGTACAAGTACAAGTACAAGTACACTGGTTTTAGAAACTGAATTATAGAGTGGCGTCACGGAGTGATAATTTCAATGCTACTTTGAACCTTAAACACTTAATAAAGAATTGAAAATCCGACTGAACACAAAATCTAGAATTTATATATAAATATCAACATTAAAAAAAAAGTAATAACAACACAGTTCTTATCAACAAATTAAAAGAGCATATAAAATGAGTGAGAAGACCTCGTATCGGCAAGAGAAATGTGAGAAAATGACGATTGCAACTAGCCTTCGCCATATATATATATATATATATATATATATATATATATATATATATATATATATATATATATATATATATATATATATATATATATATATATATATATATATATATATATATATATATATATATATATATATTGAAGTCGGTCTTAAAATCATTTTTAATAACCTAATACTGTATTAACATATATGTAATTTAGTAAATTTATATTGAAAACAATATAATGTTAGTGCAGTTTAAACATAATAAAAGTAGTTTTTGTTATCTGGCAACATCAATTTTTGCAAAAGCCGTGACTAATACTTTGTTCGCTCTTCCGATTTTTGAACTCAACGTATCAAGAGCGTCTCTAACTGCTGCAACATTATTTCTGTTATTAACTAAAAGTGATTCTTACATTTATCCTAAAGTTTTAGGGATCGTATTGCTTCTCATTTTGGAGTCAGAATAGAACATATTTTTACAAGAAGAATTTTATTACATCCTACATCACCCGCCAAAACTGGTAACCCAACATGGAGTGAAACAAGAATTGTTTGGATACATTTTCCGAATTCCGTCAGCCATCTTTCTTTAATCAAAATTGCGATCCCTGAAATTTTTTGGAGCATACAGGACAATATTTTTTTATATATATATAATATATATTGCATTTTTTGTCCTAATCACTTTTATTATTATTATTATTATTATTATTATTATTATTATTATTATTATTATTATTATTATTATTATTATTATTATTATTATTATTATTATTATTATTATTATTATTATTATTATTATGATTATTATTATTATTATTATTATTATTATTATTATTATTATTATTATTATTATTATTATTATTATTATTGTATGTGTATTATTATTATTATTATTATTTTCGCCTAAGCGATATCTAATTATTTTATAACTTTTGCATACATTTCTAATTGCCAATTGTGTGCCCCCACCTGTACACGAACAAAAAAAAAAAAAAATCTATAATTTTTTTTTTTTTTTTTTTTAAAAAAAAAAAAAAACCTATTCAATATTCCTTAGGCTATAACTAACAAAAAAAAATTTTTTTTATTTTTTTTAATTTTTTTTAATTTATCAATATTTGAGTCGCGATCTTGCACTGTAATCATGCCTGGCGACGATGAGCATTCTCCCAACTCTGACTTTTCCAACTTGCGTCTCCAGCGATTCTTTACAGATGACCCAGAATTGTGGTTCTCATTGGCTGAGAATGTCTTTCGTCCGGATGAAGAGGAGAGAAATAAATATTCAAGGGTATTAAATTCCCTTCCTCAAGCTACTTTAGTGCGCATTCGCGATTCCCTGCCAACTTTAGGCGTATCAACAACCCCTTACACGGCACTTAAAGAATTACTAATCGCGCGATTAGCCCCTTCCCAGGAGGTAAAATATGAACGATTGTTGAAAGATACGCAGCTTGGCGATTTGCGTCCTTCTGAACTGTTAGTTAACATGCTTTCGTTGCTTGGAAGTACTCCTTCCGCCAGAGAGGAAGCCATATTAAGGCATCTTTTTCTTCAAAAAATGCCCTTGTATGCCCAAGATATACTCGCCTCTCTCGATCCAGCCCTTTCTTTGAGTGTGGTTGCTGAAAAAGCAGACCGCATGCTCCGCACACATGCTTCTGCAACGCATTTAGTTGCTGCAACTTCTACTCTTCCACCACCCCCACAAGCTCCTTCACCACTGTCTTCTCTTACTTCTCATCCTTCACATTCCTCTTCCTCTCCGGTTTCTCACTCTTCTCAAGCTTGTTCTCCTCATCTTTCTCACGGAACTTGCTCTCACACGACATCTTCTGCTCTAGATGCTCGTGTTTCTGCTCTGGAAATCGGTCTTGCAGAGATCAAAACCGAGTTGCTTTCTGTCACTTCTACTCTAAGGCAGCTCTCATTTCGTTCTCGTTCTTCTTCTCGTAGTAGGACTCCCTCTCGTGGTCGTTCTCCTTCTGCTTCTAGTGACAATACCTATCCTCACGGATATTGTTACTATCATAATTTCTTCGGTGCAAGAGCGAAGAAATGTGCTTCTCCGTGCACTTTTTCGGAAAACAAATAGGCCAAGGGATAGCAGAAGCGACTGCCCCTTGTGGCCCTGACACTTCGCTTCCTACTGTGCTTCGTATTTACGATCGCATCACAAAGCAAAACTTTCTGATTGATACTGGCGCATCTTTGTCTTTGGTCCCTCCGGATCCGTCTCAGCGCTCTGCAGTACCTCTATCTACTCATACGCTGTATGCTGCGAATGGTTCAATTATTCCAGTATATGGTGAACGACTTTGCTCTTTGGAACTCTCGCTTCGACGGAGTTTTAAATGGGTTTTTCTTGTGGCAAAAGTAACACAACCTATTATTGGGGCAGACTTCTTGTCCCATTTCAATCTCATGGTGGACATTCGCAATCAACGTTTGGTAGACGGTACCACTACGTTGTCCTCAAAGGGTGCTCTGATCTCTTCTGTTTTTGGAGGCATTTCTACTATCGCCCCATGTTCTTCTTCAGACGCTTCTCCCTTTGTTAATATGTTACAGAAGGATTTTCCGGATCTTTTAAATCCTTGTTCTTCTTCTTTACCTGTCCAACATGATGTACAGCACCATATCGAGACGTCTGGTCCTCCAACTTTCGCTCGTGCTAGACGTCTCCCCCCAGACAAACTCAAGGCGGCTCAAGCCGAGTTCGAGCATATGTTAGAACTAGGTATTGTCCGCCCCTCTAAGAGTGCTTGGGCTTCACCTCTTCACATGGTGCCAAAACCTTCTGGTGATTGGAGACCGTGTGGAGACTTTAGGGCTCTGAATGCCTCGACAACACCTGACCGCTACCCGGTTCCGCATATTCAGTCCTTTAACTCTCGTCTGGATGGCGCAACCATCTTTTCAAAATTGGATATGGTCAGGGCATATCATCAGATTCCTGTAGCTGCTGATGACATTAAAAAAACCGCTGTTATTACTCCTTTTGGATTATTTGAGTATACTAGAATGCCCTTCGGTCTGAGATGTGCAGCTCAAACTTTTCAAAGGTTTATTGATACTATACTGCGTGGCTTACCTTTCGCCTGGGCTTATCTCGACGACCTTCTTGTAGCAAGTGCAACTCCTGAGGAGCATCAGGATCATTTGCGTGCTGTTTTTGCACGATTAAACGATGCTGGAATGCGACTTAATCTCGCGAAGTGTGTATTTGGTACATCATCTCTCACTTTCTTGGGCCATACTGTTTCTCCCGAAGGTGTTAAACCACTCTCCGATCGTGTTGATGCCATTCGTGCATTCCCTCTTCCTCAAACACAGAAGCAACTTCGTCAATACTTGGGAATGGTAAACTTTTACCACCGTTTCCTTCGTTCAGCTTCCGAACTTCTTCGTCCACTTACAGCACTTATTACACAAAAGAAGAGGGGTTCAGCCATCATTCTTGATTGGACGGATGAGGCAAGAAAAGCTTTTGACGCTTCAAAGGAAGCTCTAGCTGCTGCAACACTTCTTGTCCATCCTCAGGACTCTGCACCAACGCGTATTCAAGTCGACGCTTCCGATTTTGCTGTCGGTGGTGTCTTGCAGCAGTATTTGAATAACGTTTGGTCTCCTTTAGCCTTTTTCTCTCGCAAGCTTCAACCTGCCGAAACTCGGTATAGTGCTTTCGGTAGGGAGTTGCTGGCAATGTACCTAACTACTCGTCACTTCAGGTACTTCATAGAAGGTCGAGATTTCCACATCTTAACCGATCACAAACCTCTTACGTTCGCGATGATTTCCCGTCACGAACGACATTCTCCCAGAGAAGCACGCCACCTGGAATACGTCTCCCAATTCACCACTGACGTTCGGCATATCTCTGGGGTAGATAACACCACTGCCGATGCCCTTTCGCGCATCCAGATCGACTCTATTTCTCCTATTCCAATCATAGATTTTGAAGCTATGGCACAGCTCCAAGAGGACGAAATCATCGACCCCACATTAACTTCTTCTTTACGGCTAGAGTGGATAACACTCCCGGGTATCAAGAGGAAGTTGTTATGTGATACATCAACCTCTACTCCTCGTCCATACGTTCCTTCTTCATACAGGAAAGACATCTTCTTCAATCTCCATTCCCTTTCTCACCCCGGCATCGAGGCTTCGCGAAAGCTTGTTTCAGCACGCTTTGTGTGGCCCGGCGTCAATGCCGATGTGACGAAGTGGACACGCAATTGTCTTTCCTGTCAACGGTCTAAAGTCCAGAGGCACACTAAAAGCCCTCTTGGCTCCTTCTTACCACCAGGTGACAGGTTTGAAAAGGTTCACATAGATATTGTAGGACCTCTTCCTCCTTCTAATGGCAAACGCTACCTTCTTACTTGTATCGACCGGTTCACTCGATGGACCGAAGCCATTCCTCTTTCTGTTGCTTCTTCGGAGTCCATTGCGACAGCTTTTATGACGCATTGGGTTTCTCGTTTCGGCATACCTCTCTCTGTCACTACAGATCAAGGACGTGTCTTCGAATCTTATCTTTGGAGAGATTTGATGCGCCTCCTTGGTTCTGAAAAGATTCATACCACTTGCTTTAATCCAAAAGCAAACGGAATTGTAGAACGATTCCATCGTCAGCTTAAGGCTTCCTTGGCTGCTCATCCACAACCGGAACATTGGACAGACGCTCTTCCGTTGGTAATGCTAGGTATTCGCACTGCCATCAAAGAGGATCTGCAATGTTCTGCGGCAGAGCTTGTCTACGGTTCCACTCTTCGGCTTCCCGGAGAGTTCTTTTCGCAATCTTCTCCGTCTCCTACTGCTGACCCATTATCTTATCTAACCCGCTTAAGGCGCTGTGCTTCGTCGTGGAGACCGACTCCTACTCGTCACCACAAAGTGCATTCTTTCGTCCCTAAGGACCTCTCTACATGCACACATGTCTTTGTAAGGCATGATTCGCACCGCACTGCTTTCCAACCGAAGTACGATGGACCTTTTCCTGTGTTACTTCGGAAGGAGAAGTTTTTTACCATCCAGCGTCCCACACGCACAGAGGTCGTATCAATCGACCGTCTTAAGCCAGCGTTCTTCGAGTCCAATCCTCCTGATACTCCGGATTCGGAATTGTTCCCAAGAACAGTTTCAGTCCCTTTCAGCACGACTCCTACCTACAACATTCCTGTTTCACCTCCCCCTTCTCTTCCTACTATCTCACCGCCACCTCCCTTAGTACCATTATCTCCTGCTCCAGCTTCAGCTCAACCGTCTAGCACAACAGATGAGGTAACTTCAGCACCACAACCTCGTCCGAGTACTCGTGCTAGTACACGCGATATAGCCACACCTGCACCGAATGTACCTACAGCTCGACCTTCCGGGCCCTCTCTTCGTTCTGCTTTCATACCTCCTTCTACTCAACGTAGTTCGAGGAGTGGCAGACAGATTCGTTGGCCGAGTCGTTACTTAGATTAAAGAATCTGCTGCCCCAACCTCTGGAGGGGGGTTCTGAAGTCGGTCTTAAAATCATTTTTAATAACCTAATACTGTATTAACATATATGTAATTTAGTAAATTTATATTGAAAACACAATATAATGTTAGTGCAGTTTAAACATCTGAATGTAGTTTTTTGTTTATCTGGCAACATCAATTTTTGCAAAAGCCGTGACTAATACTTTGTTCGCTCTTCCGATTTTTGAACTCAACGTATCAAGAGCGTCTCTAACTGCTGCAACATTATTTCTGTTATTAACTAAAAGTGATTCTTACATTTATCCTAAAGTTTTAGGGATCGTATTTCATCTTATGGAGTCAGAATAGAACATATTTTTACAAGAAGAATTTTATTACATCCTACATCACCCGCCAAAACTGGTAACCCAACATGGAGTGAAACAAGAATTGTTTGGATACATTTTCCGAATTCCGTCAGCCATCTTTCTAAAATCAAAATATATATATATATATATATATATATATATATTATTTTTATTTTTTACAGATTTTATCTAAAAATATTAAGAAAATCTGTAATTAATTTCCATTCTGGATATTATGTCTTCTCTAGTGTGGGATTACTTTAAGATTAAAGTAAGCGATAATAGTAAAGCTGAGTGTCTTTTGTGCGCTACTGGGAATACATTACTATCAAGAGGAAACCCAAAGAAAGATTCACCGTATTATAGAAGCCTACTACATTATTTTGAAAAGAACAAAACCCGTAGAAGACAAAAGCAAGTGCTGAATCTTCAAGAGGAAAGTGCCGAAAAGAAAAATGATATCAAGACACGCAGATGAATGATCCATGTCAATTCCATATCATCACTTCTACCCCTATTAAAAAAGATTTGCTTCAGCTAATGTTTTTAAAATAACTGAGAAAACAAAGATTTGGGACTTAATTGAAATAGAAAAAGACAGAAATTCATTTCAATTGGAATAATTGCTTTGGACATCTGGCGCAATTTTCATTGTATAGACATTGGATTTAATGAGATTAATATCACGTATGTCCACAATAAATCTTCCATCAAGGAGGTACTTTCAGAAGAGATTATCCAAACAATATATAAAAAGGTACAGGAAACAATAACACTGTCAGCTTGCAGGAAATTCAAGCAATATCATTAAATCAGATTTTTGGACTTGCCATATAACAATGAAAGGCTTTATAGATTGTCAGGGGCATTGATTGATAAAGATTTAAAGGATGAGTGGAACATTACAAGATGAATATTTTAGTGTTTCTCATTCAGCAGAAAATAAATGTCTAAAAAGTGGGGAAATACTTAAGAGCTGGGAATAAAAAATTTCATGTTGTCCTAGCAGATAATGCACCAAACATTACAAAAGGTATGAAAGCGACAGGTGTTATAAATGAGACATGTTTTATTCCTTACAGCTAGTAATAATGATCTATATTCTGAAAAATCATTAAGATTAATTACTTTATGTAGGAAATTTTTTTTTTTTTTTTTGGTAGTTCATTTTAATAGATCACCAATTGCTAAACTAAGTTAACTGAAATTCAAAAATCTCAAAATTTTGCCAATAAACAAGCTTATCCAAGATGTGGAAACAGATGGAATCATCATTTATATGCTGCAAAGGAATTTAGCAAAAATATTGCATTTATCTTATGTATTCTTCAATGTCGAAAGAAAATTGAATGTTAAATGCAAATTATGGAGAGCTAGATTTGAGCAATATTATTAGATTGCTACATGGTTTTTGAAAAATTTAATAAAAGGCGAGCTGATGATGAGTAGATTTATCTTTTGTAATACCTGCAGTTAATGCATTGCAAAAATATTTTGCAAAAACTTGGAAGGATAGTGGTGTAAAAACTATGAAAGATGAAATTTTAAATTCTTGTACTACTGAAACGCTTATTGTACCAATTAAAGAGAAGAAACTTTAATGTACTTGCAACAAGATCTAGTCCCATACAAATTACTCCCTTGATATTATTGAATCAGAATAAAATAAAAGTTTATGTTTCAAAAGAAGAAGCAAGGTTTTATAAAAGCTAAAGAAAATATTACATTAAGTTCAGGAATCTGAGGACAAATGAGATCAAAAGATCAGTCTCATACAGATTCACATAAGGAATCTGAAAATGAAACGGTAGATATTGAGAAGGAAACACATTCAATTTTCTGGAATGCTTTGATGACATGCTACAAAAAAAATCGTCAGAAGAAAATGAAAGTTTTCAGATACAATCAAACCAAGTGAAATGATCAAAGGAGAAAAAAGTTAAAATGCAAACTTAGAAGCAGCAGTGAGAGAAAATGAATTAGAAAATACTATTCAAACTACTATGGATAAATATTTTGCAGCACCACTTATGGAACAAAATCGGATGCTGATTCCACTGTTATGGTGGACTGGAAGAAAAAGCTTTTTTATTCTGATATCATTTACCTGAATTAGCTGGAAATTCTCTTTGCTCCGTGACCTCAAGTGTATTTAGCGAGAGAATGTTTAGCCAGCAGGAAATATTATACAAGTTAAAAGGATCGTCTTTAACATAGTTCAGCTCCTGTTTCTTCATCATAATTTAAGAGCATTTGATTTTAAATTTTAGAGAATGGTTACCTAAATAGAAAAAGCTAAATATTTAACTTTCCTTTCACTGACTTTGTATTTAACAAATAATTTAATTTTCTCAAAAATTTCTATTGTGATACTCTATATAGATCGATCACAGTGGTACAATGCATCTTTATATATATATATATAATATATATATATATATATATATATAATAATATATATATATATATATATATAATATATATATATATATATTATCTATCTATATATATATATATATATAGTTTCAAATGTTAGTTTCTAA
>JABUQX010008672.1:20000-24993 GCA_015478945.1 Trachelipus rathkii
TATTTTATTATTATTATTATTATTCTATTATTTTATTATTATTATTATTATTATATTATTATTAATATTATTATTATTCAATTATTATTATTATTATTGTTTATTTTATCATTCTTATATTTATTGTTATTAATTATATTTCGGGTCTTCAAAAGGACAGACACTGTGGTTGCAATTACTAACCCTTTCCGATATAGAAAAATTATCTTGTTATTATAATTAATTGCTATAATGTAGTTGTAAAATATTGTACCATGTAAGCAATGTAAATTTTCTTACCTGAATAAAGCTTTAAAATTAAAATTGAAAAAAAATTGAAATTATTATTTTTATCTCTTATTTTTAATTATCAATCCGACAAATCATTATATTTTATTATTATTATTATTATTATATTATTATTATTATTATTTATTTTTTATTATTTTTTATTATTATTATAATTATAATTATATTATTATTATTCTTATTATTTATTATTATTATTATATTATTATTATTATTATTATTATTCTTATTTTATTATATTATTATTATTATTATTATTATTATTATTATTATATTATTATTTTCTTATTAATTATTATTATTTTATTTTTATTTTTATTATTTAATTTTATTTTATTATTATTATTATTATTATTATTTTTATTATTATTATTATTATTATTATTATTATTATTATTATTATTATTATTATTATTATTATTATTATTATTATTATTATTATTATGTATTAATATTATATTATTATTATTATTACTTTATTCATTTTATATTATTATATTATTATTATTATATGTATTATTATTATTATTATTAATTAATTATTATTACTATTATTATTATATTATTATACTTATTCATTATTTTATTATTCACTTATAATTTGTATATATTTAAAAATATCCATACATTATGAGAGCCCATATTTCGTAAATTCTTTATTCCTTATTTCAACATGGTGAAAAATGAATACTTGTTCATCGAAATTATCATTAGTTTTAAATTTTTTTTTGGTAATGTACAATCGGCTTCAGATATTTCCCACCCACCTCTATTTAATTAAATATCGAAAGTGGCTTGGGTCCAATATTTTTTTCTTCTGAGGCCACGCCATTTTGTATATATATTTTATTTATTTATTATATATATATATATATTATATATATATATATATATATATATATATATATATATATATATATATATATATATATATATATATTTTTGTTTATTATAAAAAAGAGCCACAATCCATATCTCAGAGGCACGCCGACTTTTGCATATAAATATATATATATATATATAATATATATTATATATATATATATATATATATATTACTTATATATATATATATTATCTATATATATATATATATATATATATATATATATATGATGTGTATTTGTAAGAAACCATTACACTGGCCAAAAAAAAAAAAATTTTTTTGCTGCCAAGGATATTTTATCGAATTTATAGTATATCGGGTATGCTGATTTCAGAAATGACATTAGTTTTCCAAGATTGGCTCTAGTTCTTGAGATATTTACAGTAATATCGTTTTATTTCTTTTTAAGGGGCTTACCTTTATATATACTTTATTTTTTTCTATTTTCACAACACTATGAGTACTTCACGAAGAGCCTGTTTGAATAACCCCAATGTATTCTGCTACATCTGTGGTGAATATTGCCAGGAGAACCCAAAGAAGAAATATTACCAACTTTGTGAAGAAGCATATCTGGCATACTTTGGAATGAAACTCGGATACCAAGATAAGTCTTGGGCTCCCCATATGGTCTGTAAAACGTGTGTCGAAAATCTACGTCAGTGGAAAAATGGACGAAGAAAAGGTTTAAAATTTGGTGTGCCTATGGTATGGCGGGAGCCAAAGAATCACCACAGTGACTGTTATTTTTGTTTGGATAATGTGAAAGGTATCAACCGTTACAAGAAACGTAAATTTGAGTAATCCGGATTTGGAATCACTACACTACCTGTACCAACTCCGCGTGTCCATCCCAGTGGTTCACTACACTCAACTAAGCATTGTCTGAGAAGAGATTATCGGATTTGGGTGTTGCAGATGTGGTAGTGAATTGAAAGAAAGTATTCTACATCCAGCACACAGTTCTCCCGGAAGAGATCAATGATTGTACGAGAGTTAAGTCTCTCCAAACAAGATTCTGAGCTTTTAGCATCTAGACTAATTGAAAAGACTGTCTCAAGGCCGAATGTAAAAAACTTTTTTTCGACAAGAGAGGTAGTAACTTCTTCATATTCATTGAAGAAGACCTAGTATACTGTAGAAACATCCCTGGACTCCTACTCCCAAATGGGGTTACCTAAATACGGACCGAAGATTGGCGATTGTTTATGGATAGTTCAACGAGAAGCTTGAAGTGTTTTTATTGAAACAGTGGCAATAGTTATGCATCGATTCACATAGGTCACTCAACACAACTGAAGGGATTGAAAATATAAGAATGAGTCTTAGCAGAAGCTTTAGATAAATGACAATCCAGTGGTCTATCGCGTTGATTTTGAAGATGGGGCAACACTTACTTGGCAGGCAAGCGGATATACTAAGTACGCTTGTTTCTATGCTTGTGGGAATGTAGGCGCCTAAAGAAGACCACTGGGAAAAGTTGTATGGCCTGCTAGGGAAAATATGACTGTAGGTGCAAATATCATTAACGGAACCAGCTGGTTGACAGGGGAAATAATTATTTTCCCACCACTCCACATCAAACTAGGACTGATGAGCGAATTGGTTAGGGCCTAGACAATAGAGGTTGGAGCCCCTCAGTATATATTTTGCAGATTTTTTCCATGGTTGAGTATGGAGAAACTCAAAGCTGGAATCTAAAGCGGCTCTAAAATACGCCAAATCATCAAGGATGAAAATTTCATAAATTCCATGACTGTTATTGAAGCATCTGCTGGAAAAGTTTTGTCTTGGTTGTTCAGAATTTTTTGGGCAACCATAAATCTGCCAATATAGAACTCGTACAGAAAATGCCTTCAGACTTCAAAAATTTGAACGCTAATATGAGCATAAAGTTCACTTTCTACATAGTTACTTAGATCGGTTTCCGGATAATCTAGGATGTTATAGTGAGGAACAAGGGGAGAGGTTCCATCAAGATATCAAGGTGATGGAAGAAAGATACCAAGGAAGATGGGATACACACATGATGGCAGACTATTGTTGGAGCCTTCAACGTGATTGTCCACATTTTGCACACAGAAGACAATCATATAGACAGGGATTTGTAATGCATTAATTGTGATTTCATTGTACTGAATTGAATGTTTTGACCTATTAGCATTTTATTTACTTACTCATTAACAATTTGATATATATCTTTCGTGTTTTTTATTGTGAATTACGTTACAACCTAACATAAATTGTTGTTATTAATGTATTTTTGTGACCACCCTGTATCTCAAAAACTAGAGCCAATCTAGGAAAACGGAGGTCATATTCGGAATCAGGGCAACAAGTTACCTATAAAATGACCTTCAAATGTTTTGCCGCAAAATCTTTGTTGGCCAGTGTTATAGTTTTACTTCAGTGTTGCTACCAGAAGTGAAAAGGTAAAATTAGTTTATTTTTATTTAGTTTTCTACATAGCTATTCATTTATAGTTTTATATTTCTTTTCATATTTGTTCTTTTTGTTTATATTTAACAATCATTTTTAAAATTCACTGCAGAGTTTGAGATCGATGAATATATATATATATATATATATATATATATAATATATGATATTATAATATATATTTATATAAATATTATAATATTATATATTATATATTTATATATAAATATTATATATATATATATATGATATATATTATGTATATATATATATAATCAATATAAAATATAAATATATATATATTATATTATATATATATATTAATAGATCTATTAAATTTATTATATTATTTGTATATATATTTATAATATATATATATATATATATATAGCCAGCCTCCGAAAGCATCATGCATGTAACTAAAAAATTAAAACTAAAAAAAAAAAATAACAAATTTTTTATATTACAAATAATTGATCACCTTAAAAAAATTATTTAATTCATACTTATTACTAACACCTTAAATACTAGTAAATCTTAACTGGCAAGCGTAAGCTGTGATTGACCTTGAATCTTGCATTACTTCTGCATAGCAAAGAGTTGCCAACAGTATTTTAATTTTAACGCTTTGGAGAAAATGTTATTTTCTTTTTATATCCTTTTTAGGGGGTTCGAACCGACGGAGGAACAGGGAGGGGGGACGAAGTCCCCCCGCGTCCCCGGTAGGCCGAGAAACCCCGACTCTATTAATCGTTCTTGTTTACGTGGGATTTTCTTTAAGTAACAAAGAAAAAATTCAAATTGGCACCTTTGCCGTGCTCTCGCGTAACGTACTTCGAGCTTCTTCGTTTTCTCAGAAAACGGTAATATCATACAAGTTTTTCATTTTTAACTATTTTAAAATTTTCAAAGCCGTTATTTTTTTTTTTTAATTTCATGGATAAAAATGTCTCCTGATTAATAAACTGTTATTTATTTTCCAGTAGCTTGTTAACGTATTTTAGTTTAGCATGCAGCTGATGCTTCGGGAGGCCTGACATATATTATATATATATATTATATATATATTATATATATATATATATATATATTATTAATATATAATATATATTATATAATATAAATGTATATTTCTATATTTAGTATATTTATTTTAAATATAAAAATAAAATATTCTATATACAAAGGTCAATGTCGATTAAGCGCTCGCGGTTACGCTCAACAATTTTTTTTTAGAAATCTACATAATCAAATAAGTCTTGAAAGATCAGTGGTTGAATTCGGTTTTTTTTTTTTATTATCATTTTTTTTTTTATTATTATAAATAAATAAAAAATAAAAAAATAATTATGTATACATTATATTACGTTAGTAAAAAGG
>JABUQX010008673.1:0-10000 GCA_015478945.1 Trachelipus rathkii
CCCACGCAGATAAATAGTTGAAAGAGTCCACGTCTATTAACGGCAAACGCATTGCACCTAGATATATTTACCTAAAATGAATACTTTTAACTATATAGATAATACTGAAGGACTCACGATCTGGCTTCAATTCTTTAACAGTTCTTACCAAATTAGAACTTAATAAGTCACTCCTTATAAGAGATGTAAACTGAGGAGTATATGGCCATAATGGGTGGAAAAAAGAAAAAAAATAAAAGATAATTCAGGAATAAAAAAGGTAAACGATTATGTAAGAGTTTTTCGAACAGAAGAAAGGTTTAGCAAAGGATATGAATCCGGTTGGACTACGGAAGTTTTAAAGTCACAATATCCAACATCTCAGTCGTGATAGTTTTAAAGTTATATCCCTGCTCGTTTGCATGGTGAAAAGGTTTAAGGCTGTAATATTAAACAAGGAATACAAAGAAGTGTCTATGGAGTTAATGCATGCGTGTAAAATTGAATATATATAAACTACGAGAGGTAAAGGAAAAAATAAGCAGTTACTTGTGAAATGGAGGGGATATATAATTGATGGTTTAATACTTATATAAAAGCAAGTGAAGTTAAGAATCATTAATCATTTGTCATTATAATAATATAAAATGTAGATCACTTTAATATGTCTCTGTTTTCCTTTCGACAAGACTTTTGATATTAAATTCTATATGTTTCTCTCGGATTTCTTAAATACGGGTGCTAATGAAGCCTATACACTTGAAAGAGAGGCATAGAAGTAGGATTATTGTGAAATGACTATTCAAATACGGAAGTAGAAAATTTGTGCCTGCACAATCTATTTCTGGATGACTGTGTACAGAAGTGTAGAATGTGTTGAACTATATTCAAGCGGAAGGTACCGAGTTTGGAGAAAAATAAACTGCACAGATGAAATTAGACGCACATTGCGTGACAGGAGGAGGCCACATTGAAAAATTTGTTCTGCGAAAGTCCAATTTTAAATCGGTTCCAGCTATTTTAGTCATTTAAACGTCCTCTTTGATATGAGTATTATGTGTAGGACTTGGTATACAAAACTGGAATGCGTACCTATGAAGATAAAGTAATGAATATGCTTTAAGTTCAAAAGTAAATGTAAACTACGAGAACCGAGACATGTTTTTTCTCGAACGATCACCATGGCAACGCAACTATTCGCAGACGTGATGCTGGTTGGATATACTTTCAATGGATTATCCTACTATGTTGATAGAGCGGTTCTACTTATCTGTGGAGAATGAAACCGCATGACTCACATGAAGCAAAAGATGAATAGCAGAAGATTCACATTATAGATGTACCCCAACCGAGATTCTCAATCATCCAGGTATGGCTTATGGATATACAAATATAATCGATCATCAATATGTAGGTAATACTAAAGCTCCTTTATTAAGTGTAGTATATTTTCCCAAAGAGAGTAATTAACATTCGCCCCTAATGGTCATTTACTACCTCTGAATAGATCAAATTTTGACTCTGTACGCGTGCATATAAGAATGTTTAGAAGGAAAATCGTCATATTTCACATACGGCGCAGTGTTATGCAAAGTTCATATTAGAAGGAAACAAATGCAGTAATTACAGCATAATGGAATATATAAGAGGCGTAGTCAGATATATTTTTCATTCATCAACATACTCTCACAGTGTAAAGTATAGTATAAGAAAGATACTCCTGTAATAATGGAACAGACAGAAGGGTATTCATGGGGAACAAAATGCAGGGGGGTATGGTCCTTGGTGGATTTTTTGGGCAAGCTATGGAGAAGTGCAAGGCCTTTACTTAGGAAAGGCGGGGAATATATATAGGTAAAAAAGCTATAAGAAAGGTTTGCATACTATTCAAGATATTGCTGCAGGGCATAATCCTCGGTACACGCATTAAAGACGCATAGCCGATGTTATACAGATGAGTAGTAGAGATAGAAATGTTAAGCGGCAAGAATAAGACGTAAAATGTCAGGACAAGGTCCGAGGGAACAAGAAGAATTTGTCATAAAGAAAAGGCTAAGCGAAAAAACTCTAAGAAAAAATGTATTGGATGTATTTTGCTATTTTAATTACTAACTGAGTAACTTTTATACGAGCCTGTGTAATTAGTAGGTTTTTCATAGAAAATGTTCATTATAACGAAGCAGAGCTCGCACATGCAAGATGCATTTCCTTCATCCTTCCTAGTCCTGGAATTGTTGTAAACAGAGATCGAATCTAGGATCTTTCTCAATGAACACTAGCAACGATTAGCGTTAGCGAGTCGCAACTTTATCAGTATTAATCCTTTGCATTCAATTACCAATACAGATGTTCCTCTAGAGCTCAATATTCCAGGCACTCTCTTCAGTATTTAGATCCCTCTAATGTGTTTTTTAATATGTAAAAAGAATTGAACAAAACTGATGGTACAGGATCTTCCTACACGGGTGATGACCATATGCTATATACAGAATCAAAATTGTCCTGTATACATATTTCACCCAGGTTGAAGTCTATCTTGACGGAACTTCACTAGGTGCATCAGCTGCTTATTATCCTTATAGGAGCTATATAGAACATTTGTTAAATTATTCAGAGGATGCTAAGCGAATTTTCTGAATATGTGGTTTTTAACAGTTTCAATTATAGCTGCACATATAGATAAAGCAGTTAAAGTCATAAATAATATTTATGAATTTTACGGTCGATTAAATGGCGAAATCTTTCTCTCAAGAAAGACTCATTCTACCATTTGTAGATACATAAAAAAAAATTTTTATCAGAAAATCCTAAATTTGCTTTGAAAATAAAAGTAAACCTACTGCTACAATTACAGCTGTATGTCCTGAACCTGTTTTCAAACTGTTTGAGGCTTATCTCTATGTTAGAAAGTGAAATTATCACCACACCGGACTTTGGAATTGAAAATTCGCTTTGAATACTACAGCAAAGTACTCTATTAAGAGAGTTGAAACCAAGATAATTTAATATTCCATACAAGGATTATCGCGTACACTCACAATTCCAGAACATTCCGTGAAACTTTTCGGCAAATATTACGCACAGAAGTAATAATAACGGGATTGCGTGGACCATGAAGGCCCTACTCTCCGGGAATTATAAAAAGCTCACCGGCTCTATAAATGTCCACACCTTTCGGACTTAGAGGGTATCAGGTTTACATCTGATGAATGGACTACCTCGAGGCCCGTGGAGAAGCGAGCCGACGCTGACTTATCGAATGCTTATACCCAAACGAGACGACGCTATCCCTTCTCTCCTGTAGGCACGCGCACCTTTTACAGACATTAATCGCCATCAACTCACTCGTATTAATGTAATGAAATAGAGAAACAAGCCAGTCATATACTAACTCTTGAAGGATACTCGCCCCAATGACACTCACGCTACATCTTACTCATGCCGTAATTTTCACGAAGCATCTCAGCTTGTACCGCCTTCATCTTAACCCCACATTTTTGAGAAGGGACAACCTCTAGGAACTAACGTCTCTCTTCTTCGGACTCGACTTCTAACTATCACCCCCACCCCACCAACCTCCATAACACCTGTAAACGTAGGTCTACCACCCACCTCTTCCGAGCCATCCACTAACACATCATCATCGCACGAAATTGAAGAGTCACAGCACCGCTACTTCACTTGACATTCACCGCTCTCCACCAAACCGATGAAAACATGAAGAACCGGACAACACAAATACGGCTGTCTCTACAAACACCTCGAACCCCCCCCTCCCCCCGCGCTTTTCTTAGGGCTCGTGATTTGTATCTCCAAACCCGAAAATACCACACCGTCCTCGTAACACCGTTGAGAACGAACGGACAACCACGTGCTCTCCATATTACGAACTACATTGCCTCGTCAACATCACCCCCTCAACCAGGACACTCTGGATTTCCCGCTTCATACGACGCAAAAACCACCCGATACCTGCTTTCCCCATAACTATGACGCTCTTCCTGAACTTAAAATTATCACTATCTGCAACTATCATCTCATACACCACCCTTTATTTTGTTAAACAATATATATAAATGTAAGCCTGTGTAAAAACTAATAGCTCTCTATCCCCCCACCAGCCGCCCCCCCACCCCCCCACGGCCCGCCCCCCCTGTCTCCAGCCCCCCTTCCCACCCTCATCTCCCCTTTAACTCTGCAGTCATACACTTCGTCACTTCATCCTCTCACTCTCACTACACCACTGCCCTTCTTCATTACCCTACATCCGTCACTTGCTCCTTTAATCAACACCCTTGTAAATATTCTCTGATGCAAAAACCAAATTTGTATCGCTCACACCTACGATTTTCACTAAGTTTCCCTGATTATGATACATCCCAAATGCTCCTTAAAGATCGAAAAAACCCCAAACCACCGCGACTTTTACTCTCCACACTTAAAAACTCAAAATTCATCACTTTATAACACAAAAATTTTTAGTTCGTGCAATTTTATTAAAGAAGATAAAATTTTTATAATAACAGAACCTCTGTGTGTTTTTATTCTTACATTACACATTAAAAATAAAAAAGGTTATTAAAAACAAAAATAAAATAATAGAAGATATACAAAAGATAATAAACAAAAATATAAAGAAAACACTCAAGTTTATATGATTATGTACGACAGCAGTAAAGCATGAGGTTCAACAGCAGTAAAGCAAGAGAGTTACAAGCAGCTAAGCAGTGAGTTAAAGGGCAGTAAAGCAGTGAGTTAAACCAGTAAAGCAGTAAAAACAAAAGCATACTCACGCACTACCCTCACAACGGTGTTAGATAAAATTCCCACCAACCAAAGTCATGCTTGGTTTTAACAGGTATACAGTATGTCCGCATATCCCTATCCGAGGAGATGCAGTTAAAGCAGCTAAAGCACGAAAGCTTAAGAGCAGTAAGCAGAAAGTTAAAGCAGTACGAAGCAGACAAGTTAAGCACGTGAAAACATCTGTTAGAAACAGCTACCGCAGAGTTCGCAGTAAAGCAGTTGAGTTAAAGCAAGTAAAGCAGTAAAGACAAAAGCACTAACTAATCCTCTAGGTGTTAGCGGCTAACACTCTATTTTTCCTAACATGCTTTAAACTGCTTTAAGTATGTACATGTATGTCGAGTTAAAGCAGCGTAAAGAGCAGAAGTTAAAGCAGTAAAGCAGAAAGTTAGAAAGCAGTAAAAGCAGAAAGTTAAGCAGTAAAGCAAGAACCTATTAAAAGGCAGTAAAGCAGAAAGTTAAACAGTAAACACCGAGTTAACAGGCGTAAGCAGACAGTTAAGCACGTAAAGCAGTAACAACCATTAAGGCATACTAATCCCACCTACCGGTTTGTTAGGGTAATAACACCTCTAATAATGCTTATGTGCTTAAGGTATGTAAAAGTATACCTAAGGCCCCTTTTGTTCATATCCCTGAATTGTAGTTAAAAGTGAATGACTCTCGGTTGTATATTTGATACGAAATTCTTTGAATAGTTTACATTGACGTATCAATTTTTTCGTTCAAGCCAAGAGGCGGGAACTGGCTGCCGCTGACGGCGGCGCACGCGGCGGCGTTCCGCGGGATGGGTTGACCTGCAGGATGCGGACCTCCGGCAAACAGTTTATTGCGTCACTGTCTCAACTGATGTACTCTTATATAGATATTATTCTCGGTCATGCTATAAGTGTTATTAAAATACTAACTCATGTAGTAAGAAGCATTCTAGCAGCTTGTAATATACACCAATCGATTTCCTCATACCTTTATACCTAGGGTAACACCTATATGTATGGGTCATTCGGGGCTTCAGGGGAGGCTAGAAAAGGCGTGAAAAAAGTGGCACTCAGTTGGCATATGTGGCATCTCCAGACTTGGCAACTATGTTGGCACTCAACTTGGCATCTCATTAGGCAACTCACTTGGCACTACATTGGCACTCACTAGCACTCCACTGGCACTCACATGGCACATTCATACTAATACCAATCAAGACATATAGTAGCCTAGGTTATACTCTTACGGTGATTGTGAACCATCAAAGCCATCAAGCTAGCGTGGGTCAAAATTGACCCATGGTATAATGGCAAGGTTAAGACGAATATCAAATGGTCAAGGAATGTAAACAGACGCTTAAAAAATATGGGCTAGAGCCTTAAAGGAAGCCGCAAAAATTAACCCGTGGGTCAAATTTGACGCACGGTAATTTTTTGTCAAAAGTCGAACTAATCATGGTCAAACAAGTTAAATGAAGACATAAGAAAATAGGGCTAAGCACGCTAAAGGAAAGTCAAAAATTCACCCGTGGGATGCGAAAATTGACCCATGGAAGACCAAAGGGTTTGTTGAAAATTAAATTACCGTGGCCTAAAATTGACCCATGGAAAGACAAAAGGGTAGCCAAAAATTACCGTGGGCCTCAAATTTACCCATGGTATCTGGCAAGGTGGTGCAAACAAGGTAAAGACATCAAAAAAATAGGGCTAAGCCCTAAAGGAGATCAAAATTAACGTGGGCCAAAAAATGACCCACGTCGAAAAAAATTAGGGGCGTAAAATAGGGGGGTAATACGTACAACGGTTGCTGACGCAACCGTTTGGCGCACCCTTTCTTCGAAAGGGTGCTAAAAATTAGGGTTGCCAAAAAATTAGGGTGCCAATAAAATTAGGGTTGCCAAAAATTAGGGGCGCCTAAAATTAGGGTTCTCAAAAATTAAGGGTTTCAAAAAAATTAGGGTTCTCCAAAAATTGGGTTCTCAAAAGATTAGGGTTCTCAAAATACCGGTGGGCAAGACCCATGGAAGACACAAGGGTTGGTCGAAAAAAGGTCAGGCCCAAAAAGGTAAAGGCCCAAAAAGGTCAAGGTCAGGTAAAAATTCGAGCTCAAAAAAAGGTCGCGGTCAGAAAAGGTCAAAAAAGGTCGCGGTCATTTTTTAACGGAATGGCTCTCCTACTACTGGTGGTTTTAGGCAACTGACTATTTGGAGCAGCATCGGTGTGGGCTGTGGGGTCTCTGAGTAAAGATGATATACTGACGTTTTATTATTCATCCAAGAACATACTCGTGCCCACTTGAATGAAAGTAATCTTGTGGGTAATCTTTTTCTAAATCTTTATTAATTTAATTTTACCAGAAGCTTTTCTAAAATCAGAAATTCGTCTGAATAATGATGAAAGGGACAATAAAACTTTATATTTTCATCTATTTTTAAAGATCTCTCTGTTTTAGCTCTTGCGTCAACAAATTTATTTATAACGAATAATAATTTCTCTTCAGAAATGTCACCTAGATTTGCTTTCTCCTTAGCGGTAGGAATGTACTTTTCCCCAAAGTATGGTTCATGCAATGAAAATTTTCTTCATTCACTCTGTAGTGCCTATTTCTTGATGAAATAAATGCCTTTCTTTATAAAATTTTCCAGCATCACCTCTTAGAATTTTATTTGTTATAAGGTAATGATATTGTTAATAATTCTTTGAGGGTTTCGATTTGCTACCCTTTGACTATGGAGAGAGAAAGTTGAGAAGATAAAATTTAAAATGAAAATTATATATATATATAATAGTATAGTATATATATATTATAATTATATATATAATATATATAATATATATATTATATATACTACTATATATATATATATATATATAATATATATATATATATATATATATAATGTACTATAATATATATATATAAATATATAAATATATAATCATTGATGTTTGAAGACAGAAGCCTACTTAGTTTCCAGCAGAGTTAGTGAAAACATATTAGTGATCCTAATTAATAGCCGACATGACCAGCACGGCAGTTGCTATTTTACGAAATATACATTGAAAGATATTTGTTTATCAAATTTCTCAAGAGAACAATAGCTAAAATTCACTCAGGATTTCAACATTCAAGTAAATTTTCCCAATTCGATAGCGTGATGGACGTCAAATATAATATTGTAAAACTAGCTAATATTGGTTCACTATTTTACAATTTTTCTATTGTTTTGTTTGCCGACTGCATTGTAAGTAAGGATGATTACTTTTTTGTGTTATATTGGACCCATTAGTTACCATCCTCACAAGTGATAACAGCGTGTTAGGTATTGGTCTTTCCTGACATCCCTTTTGGAAAGTTCCATTGAACGTTTTCATCGAACATATAACTGCAGACTATATTAGTTGCTCACGGAAGATGTATTGCATCTGTATCATTCTTCTTTACCGACACCTTCTTCAAATGTTAGTAATACATCGCGACCCTTCTTGAAAGCGATTAATTCTAGTATATGAGCCAGAAGCTTCTCCTTTAATCTTGTCGAATGTACTTCTTGATTATCTGTGCACATTTGCTGTAGTCTTTCACAGAATAACTTTACAAAGTCTGATAGCTTGAACACCGGTGTTATGGTTTCATCCTTTGCTGCTTCCTCAATATAAGTTTTCAGTTGCGAAAAACAATGCCTCGCATTACATTATTATCATCCACATAGCTTTGCTCTAGTTTCTTTGATCTTACACGGTTATACAGTAACCAAAGGAATTTTAAATGGTACATCGCTTCTATGGCAATCATATCTCCTTCCCTTAGTTTGGCAAACAGACTCGTGTCTTCCAATAACAGCACTGCACTTTGAACGTGAGTTTCCAACCCAAAGGTTTCGGCTTGAGTTAAGTCTTTCCTATTTGCCTCTTGATTACAAAATAAACACACGTATCAGTCGTTTTCTTCTTTACAAACTGTTTTAACGCGCTCAGAGGTTCTCAGACGTTTACTTGATCCAGCTTTCTAAATCTCCGCTTGTGTTTATTCCCGACTGAGTATCCTGTTTAGTTTAGATTTATTGTAATTGTCTCTACACCTTTTATGGCAAACTGCATTATTCACACGCACTGTATTTTCTACGCCGATACCTTCATCAAGTCTGCAAATCTTCAATGTTCTAGGTCAGAAATTCCCAACCGGTGTGCCGCGGCATTTCTGTCAGGGTGCCGCGTGATTTTTAATCTAATTGTTACTTCTTTAACCATTTTAAAGAAATTACGTTTTCAATTTACCCAAAAATTCTTTAAAAAAGGCTTTAATCTCCCTCTCCTGAAAAGTTAATTTTTATATATATATATATATATATATATATATATATATATATATATATATATATATATATATATAACTACTATATTATAACTACTACTATATATATATATATATATATATATATATATATATATATATATATATACTATATGCTATATATATATATAACATATATATTGCTCACAGAAGACTTTTGTGCTTTGGGTAGAATCAGTAGAGTAGAGTCAATAAGTTAATAAATTAATTAATGTTACTAGGGTTGTGAAGTGTTACATAAGTGATCAATTCTGAAATGGATAAGTTTGTAATAAGAAAGCGTAAGCTCGAGGAGAACGAACTTGTACCACCTACTTTAAGGAGTGAGAGTAATTTGAACATTATCATTCCTGTATCTCTTCAGCATCAAAAGAATTTCTTTTAAAGAAAAGAAAGTTATTTATCTTACGGATTTTCCTGAAACAACGGCAGATAATCCCACGTCCCCTGATAACTTAGTGTGTAGTGAAAACGCCTTAAGCAATGAAGCCATAGTCCCAGCAAACTTAAGAAACATCTTGCTACGAAGCACCCAGTTGTATCCCAGAAACACGGCTCATATTTTCAAGGCTATTAGAAAATCAAGAGAAAAATTGGTAATAGAATGTTGAAGAGATTTACCAAAAGTGACACGCTGTTCTCGAAGCTTCAAAGTTGCCAAACTACTCGCCAAAAATTGAGGATACAAGAGGAGGATATCATTATCCCGGCGCGCAAAATTATCGTTGAAACCCTACGGAAGATGCGGGAGATCAAATTTCAAGGTTCTTCTCTCAAAGTACTATTGATGGCCAGAATGGCCCCAGAGGAGTAATATTAACCATCATCATAGATAAAATCTAAGAGACAATAACAGCGGTAAAATATATGAAGCTGAAAGTCA
>JABUQX010008673.1:15000-27500 GCA_015478945.1 Trachelipus rathkii
ATGAGTGCTAATTTAGCCATATTAAATGCTTTTTCTGCCTTAAGATTTCTTTAACACTATGTTGTGAGTATGGTGGACATTTGAAAAAAGAAAGAAGATACGAAACAATTTTAGAAAATACCAGAAGGGGAAATAATTTAGACTACCTATGAAATGATATGGAATAATTGGACTTACTGTGTTCTGCAACAGTAGAATAGATAACCAATGATGCGGTCACTTCAACGACCAATGGAAATAGTAGCTTGTCTTAAGCATAGTATTGCATTAATGAGTGCTAATTTGGTCATATTAAATGCTTCTTCTGCCTCAAGATTTCATTTAACACTGTGTTGTGATTATGGTGGACATTTGAAAAACGAAAGAAGATACGAAACAATTTTAGAAAATACCAGGAAGAGAGAAGCGGAAGTAATTTAGACTACCTATGAAAAAGCATAGGTTTTGGGATATTCAAAATAGATAGTTTTATCGTAATTAGGGAGGATGGAGCCATTAGACACATCAAAGGCTAAATAGGTAACCAGAGATTGTCTAATTTGGCATTTATCGGCACTAAGTATCAAAATTAAAAGCTTTTAACCTGTCCAATACCATTTTAGAATATTCAAAATCTGCGATAATAGATGGTAACACTTACGATGCACTTAACAGCCCCTTCTTGAATAGAATTCCACCCGTGAGTGGTGGTGACAACTCTTATAAAAAAGAAAAAAAGGAAAAAGAAAAAAGGTAAAATTGAAATAGCAAAAGCCCAATCAGCAGTCGTAGGGAGGAATATTTTGGCTTTAAGCAAACGATTTACTTCTATTTTCGAACGTTCGTTTAATGACGGAGGAGTTTGTCTACTGCGAAACCACGCACCCGATTCTGTTGCCATCAATTGCTGTGTAAAATTTTTGACCAGCTCTTTCAGCGTATTCTCGTCCAAACTGCAATTTTTTACTTTCTCTTGTTGGAACATTCCCTGATTTACTGTCGGATTACAAAAGAAAATTCTTTAGGTGTGACCAATAGTTTCTTTTAATTTTAATTGAGGAGTATCATATAGATTTAAAAATAAATTTTTTCTACTTATTTAATTTTAATTTTAATTTTTTAATTTTAATTTTAATTAAGGAGTATCATATGGTTTTAAAAATTTCTTTTATTTTAATATGGATTTAAAAATAAGATTTTATTGCGATAAAGAAAGAATAGAGAGAAAATGAGAGAGAGAGAGAAGAGCGGAGGGCATAGAGTTAGCGACTAGAGGAGAGAGAGACGCAGAGAGCGAGGAGTCTGCAGTCGCCGATGCTCCGCAGACGAGGAGGAGCAGTGTTGAGGAACGAGAGGGAGAGAGAGAAGAGAAACATGGAAGAGAAGAAGAGAGACTCTTTGTGAGGAGAGCAGAGAGAGAGAGCGTCTAAGGAAATATTCAAAATTTCGGCTAAATCTTAAATGCTTCTTATTAAGACGAACTATAATAGATTTAGTGACGCTGATTTTAGAATACAAAATCACGTTGAAAACAATTAGGAACCCATGCTCTTGCAATTAAGGATGAGGCCTTAGTAAGATTTATTTTCATATAGTTATACAAATCTCTTGTAAAGAATGCGCGCCTTTTTAAAACTCAGATAATAGCAACTAATTTTTCATATTTTCCAGGGTCTATTTTAGTTTCATTGAATGGCTTTAAAGTACGCAGTTACGGATTTTTTGTTTCTTGAATCTGCTGAGTACGCTTCATAAAAAAGACACGTTTTAAGTTATAAAAATGAAGAATAATTTTACAGTAATCCTATTTTTTAATATAAAAAACTTTTTATTCAAAAAAATTCTTGTTTCGGCAGCGCAAGCTCCCTCCTTCTCAGCAACTGCACAGATTTCAGAGTTTTCTATTCGTGAAATTTTAGAGTACAACCTTGTTCTCCCCATGAAAACTTAGTGAACCAAATTTTAGAGCAATATGTGGATTCATTACATTTATGTTAACATTATTATAATTTAAAAACTAACAGTTTAAAATTTTTTTTTTCGAGATCAAGGTCACAAATTTGAAATTCGTTAACAAATTTAAAATCAGAAGGCAATACAGGAATGTTTTCTTCATAATTATTGCAAGCATTATTATTATTATTATTATTATTATTATTATTATTATTATTATTATTATTATTATTATTATTATTATTATTATTATTATTATTATTATTATTATTATTATTATTATTATTATTTTTATTATTATTATTATTAGATTTTAAATTTTTTGCATTAATATACAAAGTGACTACTTAATTATTATTATAAGCATTTACCTTTTCTCTACCCGCAAAAATATTATTAAAAGATACTTTATGTTTAGGTATATTTAACTCACCCGAAAGTCTGGTTGTCTGCGACTTTACAGTTTTCCCGCAGACTGCGAAGAAGTTTTTTTTTTTTTTTTTTGTCTCGCGTTGTTTGAGTGGGATAAGTGAGAGAATTTCATGACACATAACTTTCCCTCACAATTCCAAGAGTGGTGGAGAAATCGTTTGCGGTAGTTGCACATATCTTCGGTAGGGTGAGTTTATGCGGTGTGCCATATCTTCTGCGACTTTCGCTTCTTCCAATGTGATTTCGATTATTCTCGTAATTTTGCTGTTTCGAGCAATTTGGCTTATGGTTTCAGCCATGGTAGTTACGTTTTAAATAAATTCTTTCATCTTGCAGAGAACTCTTGTTTTATTTCAAAAAATTGATCGTTGTTTCTTTCTTGTGAAAAAATCATTTGTCTTGAAGATCTAGTAGAAGGTCTTTCCTCTCCTCTTGGATAGAGATTTACCTCCCTCGTCTCTCTCTCTCTCTCTCTCTCTCTCTCTCTCTCTCTCTCTCTCTCTCTCTCTCTCTCTCTCTCTCTCTCTCTCTCTCTCTCTCTCTGGGAGGTCGTAAGAGGAATTGTTTCAGTAATAGATGTTGTTTTTTTGGATAGATTATTTGGTTCGAATTATTTTCAATCAAGAGATAGAAATTTTTCGGCCGTAAATAACACTCCTCACCGTGCTTTAGATACGCATTAGGTAAATCTTTGCAGCACTTCCGGCTATCAATATTTTGTTGCAAGTGGCTAGTGTAAGAGAAGTTTCTTTAATCACATATATTAATATTTGATAGCTAATTTTTTTTGCAATGGAAATTTTATGGTGTTTATTATTTTATTGGACAAAATAGATGCAAATAACCACACTCTTCTTTTTAAGTCAGTTACATTATTTAATTTAAATACGTGGTAGTTTTGCCGGAAACACTCCAGGACCTTTGGAATTCGTCGAAGTGATGAATAACAGAAAGAGATATGCTATTAGGTTTATCCCTCTTTTGCCTGAGGTAGGAGGGAGAGATGCGATATTTATTCCTTTTAGAAGCCGTAAGTAGTACGGAGGGGATTTTGGACCTAAATGTGTATATATATATACCCAAATTTTACCTGACCTTGACCTTTTTTGACCGCGACCTTTTTTGAGCTCGAATTTTTACCTGCCCTTGACCTTTTTTGAGCTCGAATTTTTTACCTGACCGTGACCTTTTTTCGACCAACCCTTTGGTCTTCCATGGGTCATTTTTGGCCACGGTATTTTTTGGCACCCTTATTTTTTTTGGCACCCTAATTTTTGGCAACCCTAATTTTTTGCACCCTACATTTTTGGCACCCTAATTTTAGCAACCCTGAAGAAGGGTTTGCGCAAACGGTTGCGGCAAGCAACCGTTGTACGTACCCCACCCTAATTTTTCGACCAACCCTTTGGTCTTCCATGGGTCATTTTTTGCCCACGGTAATTTTTTGTCCTTCCTTTACGGGCTTAGCCCTATTTTTTGATATTTCGATCACATCTACACACGTGCGCGTGCGCGCGCACACACACACACAAACACACACACACACACACACACACACAAACACACTTACACTTATACACATATTCACATGCACTACTTTCCATGACACTTCATTTACACTACACACACACACACACACTTACACTTATAAACACATTCACTATGCACTTATTCACATACTACATTTTTCCCATAGACACTTAACATTTACATCTTTATACTCACGTACAAACACACTGCCATCCCTTTGGTCGTCCATGGGTCAATTTTACCCACGGTAATTTTTTGTCCTTCCTTTAGGGACTTAGCCCTTTTTTGATGTCTTACCTGTTTGAACCATGATATTTCGCCCTTGACCTTGCCAGATACCATGGGTCAATTTTGACCCACGCTAACTTGATGGCTTTGATGGTTCCCAATCACCGTAAGGAGTATCTAGTGATGTTCTATTAGTGTTCTATGATTATTCTAATGAAAGTTGCAGGTAGTGCCAATGAGTGCCAAGTGCGTGCCAATGAGTGCCAATGAGTGCTTAATGAGTGCCAATGAGTGCCAACGAGTGCCAATTTTATTACCTTTTGCGTTCACTCGTGGTAAAAGAGAAACAAGAAGTTTTATTTCCTTGTACCTCCATCCCTACCAGCTGAATTATAATATAGAAGATATCCTGGTTTCACTTGGCCAGGATTTTCGATGAAACAATTCTAAAAAATAACAACTAAACATAGCAAATATATATTAAAGAGTTACTCTGTTGAGACAGTGACCACAAACGTTTTCCGAGTCCGGAGTCCGCGTCCGAGGTTGGAACACCGTCGGAAACCGCCCGCGCGTGCCCCGCAAGCGCAATTTCCCGCCCTAGTGCCGGCGTGCGGCCTGCAGGCGCATATTTCCGCGTAACGCCGCGTGCGTGCGTCGCAGACGCAAAATTCCGCGTGAACGAAATATGATTATAATTGTAAACTATTCAAAGAATTTCGTTTCAATATAATATGAGTCATTCATTTTTAATACAATTGGTACGAAATTTTATTAAAAACATATACTTTACATCCTTTAAAGCAGTAATCAGTATCATAAGGTGTTACTAACACTAGGGGATTTAGTATGCTTTTGTTTTACTGCTTTCCTGCTTTAACTCATGTTTTAACTGCTTACTCATGTTTTAACTGCTTTAACTCATATGTTTTACTGCTTTAACTCACATATTTATTAACATTACATACCTTAAAGTAGTAATCAGTAAATCAATAGAGATGCTACCTAGCACCAAAGGGATTAGTATTTTGTTTTACTGTTTTACTGCTTTAACTCTCTGATTTACTGCTTTAACTCTCTGCTTTACTGCTTTAACTCTCTGCTTTACTGCTTTAACTCTCTGCTTTTAAGTTTTAATCTCATATATTTATTAACATTATGTTTTCTTTTAAATTTTTTATTTTGTTTTATTACTTTTTTTTATTATTTCTATTTTTATTATTGTTTTAATACTTTTTATTTTTAATTTGTATGTAAGAATAAAACACCAGATTTCTGTTATAATAAACATTTTATTTTTAATAAATTGTACGAAATTTTTATTAAAAACATATATTTACAGCCCTTAAAACAGTAAAACAGTAAATCAATAGAGGTGGTGCTTAGCAACAAGGGGTTAGTAAGGTTTTGATTTACTGCTTTCACTGCTTTAATTAAACTATTATTCATTATCTACTTGACGAGTATGGATTTGGAGAAATTTCGAAGTCCGGCTACATGTCTTGTAACTGGGCCGACAGGCGTGGGTAACTTTCTATTATTAAATATTTAAAGAATGAGATTTTGAACAAACCCTGCTAATAATATAATGGTGTTCTAATGTTTATGCAGAAAAATTAAAGAATATAAAGATGTGATTCAATTTCATGAGGGCATATACATATTAAATCGCTGGACAATATACAAGGCCAAAAAATTATTGTATTAGATGATTTTAATGCACAAATTGAATTTGGAAATAGCAGAAGCGTTCACAGTTTATCTTCACCATCTAAATATCTCGGTGTTTTTCATAACGCAGAACTATTTTTTCATCAAAGCAAGATATGCCGAAGTGTTTCTTTAACACACAGTATTTACTGTTGTTGTTTTGGACAGAGAAGAGACATGAGTCAATTAATGTATTGGCAACTCAAATGTTTTCCTCTTCAAAGGAAAGAGTTCTTTAAAAGTATATAAAGAGGTTACTTCGATCCCACGGTTTCTTTGATGTGTGACTTCACGCCCAAAAACACGCACAGAGGCTTGCTCCGTACTCAACATTCTGCCTTGAGATAGAAACTGTATACATAACTGAATAATGATGTCATAGTTGCAAAGTATTTTACCTCTTATAAAAAATTTAAAAGTTGAAACCAACTGAAAAACGAAACTTATTAGTGAGGATGAGAAATTCATACAGTGTGTATGTGAAGTCTGTTTAAATCTTAAAAGGAAATGTCTTTAAACAGGATCAGAGGTAAGCTACGTCGTTATAGAAAAATCATTAAAAAACTCCTCCCTCAGACATTAAAATTTGAAAAATAAAAGAAGTTACTACAAGACGAGGAGGAGAGTTTCTGCCATTACTCTTCTCTTATAGCTCCCCCTGTAATAAGTGGTTGTCCCCATATGAACGAAGGTTGCCTGTACTTCATATAATCGATATGAGAAAAATGAGTATAATAATAAGCATCTGTACAGAATTCATTCCTCAGATTCATCATTCACCACCTCAATATGGCCAGTTATTGCCACACACACTGCGCAAAATCACAATCTACAGTTTCAATCATTCACAAACCCCATACACGCAGATATTACAGCCCAATGGCATTAATATACTTACAACCTCTTTCACCTCAGCATTCTGTTGCACCAACCGAATCCTTATATTGTGAACGACTCATTATCTTTCCATCAGCCTCTCTTATATTATCCTAAAGTTGAACAGATACTAAATATGAAGAAGAAGTGTACAGGATATTCAAATTCAACATTAACATCCCTGAGAAAGCGCACCTTATACCAGGTGCCATACAAAAATTGATAGATTCTTAAAGACTTGCACCTCACATCCATCCTACGTATTCCGCTAACCATGATGTAGACTATACCTGATGAAGTAAATACTTGAAGTGAAAAATGAAGATAAATTTAAAAATATCATAGAGGAGAGCTTACCTTAGAGTGCGTAAATCAGAAATAGCTTTATATAATATTTAAAAAGACCAATTATCATTGAATGAAGCAGGGCAGATCGTTATTGATGATGAAATTGTTAAAGGATCAAAATATTGTGGATTTGATAGCTGATCTCTCAAGTAACTTGGAAGAAGGGCCCTGTAAAAGGATGGAATGAGATCAAACAAGAACTTCACTATTAATTTTTCCAGAACTTTAATCTTAAATACACAACGTTTAGCAGACTTGGATAATATCCCTTACACCAAGACCTGACTCAAGTCCCTCAGGCACTTCTTACGCTTCCTCAGATAAATTTAAACGTGTTACAAGAAGATAAGAAAAGCACTTTAATAACTAGGTGGATAAATCGTAATCATGTATATCAAATATTATTTATTTAGTTTGTAATGCTTTATCTAAATAAAAATGTTATTTTAAATCTTTTCTTTATCCTTTAACTTTATATATATATATATATATATTATATATATATATATATATATATTATTTATATATATATATATATTTTATATTATATATTATTATAATATATAATATATATTATTATATATATAATATATATATATACGCTTCCGTGTGTCCAGTAGACAAAATGGAGTTTTATAGGTAGATGACAAGTTTATCAATTGAGGGAACAAATTGTTCTACCGCATTTAGAAGGGTGTATAATGGATCCTAATATTGAGAAAAAAGAGTTAAAAGCATTTAGAGGGTGAAGAGGCATTTACTCTACATAAGCCTGTAAGAAAAAATTTCTACACGGAAGACCATATCTCCGCAGCTCGATAGCATAATGGCAGTTAGATTTATCGGAAATGATTAAATACAGCTCTTAAATGAAGGTTTCAAATATATATTTTACTAATTGACGTATACTGCTAGATACTGTGGTTGAAACCCCTTAAAGATAAAGACTCCGCCACAGTTGCCACTGCAGTACTTGAAATTTATAGAGATGAGCGGAGAACACTAAATCTTTTGGACAGATTCAGGAATGGAATTCAAAGGGCGAGAGTTTCAGGAGCTGCTTTGGGAGTAATGGTATGCTATTACAATAGCATTTTCCCGTAACAAAGGCTCCTAGTTGAAAGAGTAAGCCGTACTGATTAAAAGAACGCATGTATAGTATTTTTACTAAAATGAATCTTTTAAATATATTGATATACTGAACATCTAGCTTATTCTTATAACAGGTCTTACATAGAATAAAAGCAACTCCTTTAGAAATGGTCAAAAACTAGAGGGCGTAGAACCCATCTACATGAAAATAGAAAAAAATAAAAATATTCAGGAATAAAGGTGAATGACTATGTAAGAGTATCCGGACCGAAGAAAGGTTTAGAAAAGGATATGAATCCGGTTGGACTACGGAGGTTTTTAAAGTGCACAATATCCGACCATTCCGAAGTGATAGTTTAAAGTTATATTATCTGGAGGATTTAGATGGTGAAAAAATAAAAGTAGGGTTCTATAAACAAGAAATACAAAAAAGTAAGTTCATCTGTAACTCACGAGTATAAAATTGAAAAGATATTAGTAACGAGAGGTAAAGGAAAAAATAAGCCAGTATCTGGTGAATGGAGGGGTATCTGCTAAGTTTAATACTTATATAAATGCAAGTGAAGTTAAGAATCATTCATCAGTTGACATTATAATCCTGGAGAGTGTAGCCACTTTTTTTAACTCTCCAGTCTTCGCATCCTGGATTTACGATCCTGATATATAAACTCGCTGATCTTCTACAACTGTGTTTAATGAATCCCTATTCTGCTTGAAGGGAGGTATGAAAGTAGTTATGTGAAATGATATTAAATACGGACATAGAAAATTTACCTCACAACCTATTCTGGATGGTGGTGTACAGAAATGTAGATTGAAAATATATTACAAGTGGAAGATACTCGGTATCTGAAAAAGGACTACAATTGCAAAAAAGGTGAATACGCACAACATTTGCTACAGAAAATACTTCTTTGGAAAATTTCTCTGCGACGAGCTTTTATTTAAATGGTGCCTGCATATTTATCCAGTCATTTAACGACCTCTTGATTGAGTATTATGTGTAAGGATTTTGGTATACAAATGATTTGCGTACCTATGAAATAAAGGTAATAATATCTTTAAGATCAAAAGTAAGTGTAAACCTGAGAGACCGTGATACGTTTTTTCGAACGGTCACAGTGGCAGTGACAAACATATCCGCAAAACGGTATGGGTGAGCTGGATATACTCATGAATCCTACTATGTTGAAGGGATTTCTATCTGTGGAGACAACCGCATGACTGCACATGAACAAAAAGATGAAGCAGACCGAGTACTGCATTACATGTACTCGTCCGAGATGCTTTAGCCACCTGTATGGCTTATGTATATACAAATATATTTGATCATCAATATGTAGGTAATCACTAAGCCCTTTATTCAGAGTAGTATATTTTCCCAAAGAGAGTAAAGTAAAACATTCCCTAATGTTCATTATCTTCTTCTGAATAGAACAAATTTTGACTCTGTGCGCGTGCATATAAAAGATGTAGAAGGAAATCCTTTCCCCTTTACATATGTGCATTGTTATTCAAAGTTCATATTAGAAAGAACAGATGCAGTAATTACAGCATAATGGATTATATATATAAGAGGTGTAGTCAGATATATTTTTCATTCATTAACATACTCTCACAGTGTAAAGATAGTATACGAAAGACACTCCTGTAATAATGGACGAGGAAAGGGTATTCAGAGGATCAAAAATGCAAAGGGGGTATGGCCTTGGTGGATTTTTCGCCAAGCTATGGAGAAGTGCAAGGCCTCTACTCAGGAGAGGTGGGGAATATATAGGTAAAAAGCTATAAGAACAGGCTTGCATAATATTCAAGATATTGCTGCTGGAAAAATCCTCGTGCAGCATTAAAAAGACGTATTGCCGATGTTTCAGATGAGATGTTGGATGATGTTAAGCGTAAAATAAGACGTAAAATGTCAGGTCAAGGACGAGGGGGCAAGAAGATTGTCGTAAAGAAAAAGAGTAAGCGGAAAAAACCTCTAAAAAAAAATGTATTGTATGTATTATGTATTTAACTACTAACTGATAACTTTTATACGCGCCTGTGTATCTATAAGTAAGGTTTTTCATGAAAAATGTTCATTATACGGCCAGAGCTCGCACATACAAGATGCATTTCCTTCATTCTTCTAGTCCTGATTGTTGTAGAGTGAATTGGATCTCTTCTCCATGAACCTACACAGATTAGCGTTAACGAATCCAACTTTATCAGTATTTAATCCTCTGCATTCAATTACCAACACAGATGTTCCTCTAGAGTTCAATATTCCAGGGACCTTCTGGATCTACTTAGATTCCTCTAATGTGTTTTTATATGTAAAAACGAAATTGACAACCTGATGGTACAGATCTTCCTTCGGGTGATGACCATATTAGAATATACAGAATCAAATTTCCTGTATACATGTTTTCCACCCGTTGAAGTCTATCTTACGGCACTCACTAGGTGCGTAGCGGCTAATTATCCTTAAGGAAGCTATAATAGAAACACATTTGTTAAATTATTCAGAAGAGACGACGCTAAACAATCTCATCTCCAATTATGTGGTTTTTATAGTTTCAAGATGAAGCTGCACATATAAATAAAGCAGCTAAAGTCATAATAATACTTATAATTTTACGGTCGATTAAAATGGTGATATCTTCTCTCAAGAAAGAATCATTCTACCATCTGTAGATACTAGAATCATTTTATCAGAATAATCCTAATTTGCTCTTAAAATAAAAATTAAACCTACTGCTACATGTATGTCCAGAACCTGTTTTCAAACTGATGGAGGCTTATCTCTATGTTAGAAAAGTGTGAAATTATCACCACAGCGACATTTGGAAATTGAAAATTCGCCTTTTGAATACTACAGCAAAGTCCTATTAAGAGAGTTGAAACCAAGATATTAATTTCACTCAAGGATTAATTCGAGTATCAATCCTAACATTGGTCGGAAATCGAAATTTACCACAAAGTAATAATAGGGATTTGTCCGAACATGAAGCCTTACTCCTGGGAATTATAAAAAGTCACCCTATAAATTCACACCTTTCACGACTTAAGGGGTATCAGTTTTACATGTGAATGGACTACCTCACGGACGGTGATTATGAAATGTTATAACAAGGAGACCTATCCTCTCTGTCGCGGCCTTTTACACTTAATAGCCAAACTGTATCATGTTAATGAAGCGGAACGGGCTTAATCTTGAAGAATACGCGAAGAATAGTAATTTATATGCTTATGATCTTACTGCAGACCTTTCAGCTTGTAACGCCTATCATTTAAACATTTTGAGAAAGGGCACATTAGGACTAAGTCTCTCTTTTGGATCGAGTCTACAATCACCACCACTGTAGTGGTCTATCTTGAGCATCCTCAACTCATTGAAATTGACAGAGTACGCAACGTACTTTTGAATTATTAAAAATGAATGAAGAGGAAATAAAATCGGTGTTTAAAAATGAACATCGCTTTTTAGGTGTGTTCGCTATTAACGAAATTAACTCTGTAAAGTTGGAGAAGGATACCTGCTTCATATTCAAAACATTGCCTCGTCACATCACCTCAACAGGACATTGGATTTCCGTTTATAGAGCAAAAAAACGATGCTGTTCACATAATATTCTTTGAACTTAAAATTTATATTGAATAATCATTATATCACCTTATTTTTAAAATATAATAATGTAAGCTGTGTAAAAACTATGTCTTTCCCTGTTCAACCCTTATATTCTAATTTACATGTGGAGTCTATTGTATTTTTATGATCATGTAATTATTGATTAAAATAAAATTGAAGAAAGTTGAAAATGTAATTGATTTGATAACATTACTATGTCAAAACTTTTATAGTTTCTAATTATGTAATAATGAATTTAAAATGAAAAATGCGATTTTACTACCCCAAAACTGTAAAAAAAAAATAAAAGGTTTTTAATAAATTTCGTTACAAGTTTATTAAAATAAAATGTTTATATAACTGAGACTCTGTGTGTTTTTATTCTTACTTACAAATAAAATAAGAATATTAGTCCTTGTAATATAACTAAAATTTAACTTAAAAGTATTTATCAAAATAAAATATAAAAAAACAGATGTGAATAAATATATGGTTAAACAGTAAAGCAGAGAGTAAAGCAGTAAAGCAGAGAGTTAAAGCAGTAAAGCAGAGAGGTAAAGCAGTAAAGCAGTGAGTTAAAGAGAAAGCAAAAACAAAGCATACTAACCCCTTCTAGGTAACACTCTATTGATTTACTGATTTACTGCTTTAAGGTATGTAATGTTAATAATATATGAGTTGTTAAAGCAGTAAAACATAATGAGTTAAAGCAGTAAAACATGAGTTAAAGCAGTAAAAC
>JABUQX010008673.1:32500-55000 GCA_015478945.1 Trachelipus rathkii
ATATATATATATATATATATATATATATATATATATATATATATATATATATATATATATATATATATATATATATATATTATATATATATATATATATATATATATATTAGGCCCCATGTTAAAGAACTAGAACAGTGGTGCCAAACCTCTCATATATAAATTTAATTAATCAACACAAAAAAAAAAAAAAAAAAATTAAAAAAAAAAATGGAAAAAATTGAATTTAAAAAATTCTAACGAAAAATAAAAATTTTTTTTATGGTTTTTTTTTTTTTTATATCTTTAGGCTCATGTTAAAGTATTAGAACAGTGGTGCCAAACCTCTCTCATATATAAATTTAATCATTCAACGTAAAAAAATAAAATTATTTTTGAAATGTTAAAAAGAATGATATACCCATGAAAATAAAGAAAAATGTCATTTATAAAAATGGTGTAAAATTGGCAGGTCATGGTAACGTTGCTTATATATATATATATATATATATATATATATATATATATATATATATATATATATATATATATATATATATATATATATATATATATATATATATATATATATATATATATATATATATATATATATATTCTTTTTTTTATACTCTTTCAGTTTTTTTTTTTTTTTTTTTTTAACATATTGCTAGTATATGATACTAACAATTAATTTCAGTGGTGACGGACATGATTCAAAAGTTCGAAATATTTTAAATAATTATTTAAAAATCAAATTTATATCAATAAAATTTTAAAAAATGAAATATCTCGAAAAGTACGACACTTACAGAAAAACCAATTACACATTTGAAATCAGCGTGTAAAGCTTATTACAAAAATATAAAAAAATTATATATTTTTTCATAAATGAAATATCTCGAAAAGTACGACACTTACAGAAAAACCAATTACATATTTGGAATCAGCGTGTAAAGCTTATTACAAAAATGTAAAAAAAAAAAAAATAAAAATTAGGGGGCTCGAGCCGACGGGGGACAAGGGGGTGGAGGAACCCCCGCGACACCCAAATACCAAAGAGCGGAGGGGGGAAATAGTCCTACCCTGTCGTTCCCCTGGAATGCCGAGAGACCCCGACTCCTGCCATCTTTGCGGTTTACCTTAGGTATTCCACTACATAAAATACATAAAGGCCATATTATCTTTCGGCAGCTACTAAACAGTCTATCAGTAAAAGTTAGGGCTAGTTTTACGGCACAGTGGATCAGTAAAGGTTAGGGCTACTTTTACGGCACAGTGAGTCAATAAAGGTTAGGGCTAGTTTTACGGCACAGTGGATCAATAAAGGTTAGGGCTAGTTTTACGGCACAGTGAATCAATAAAGGTTAGGGCTACTTTGGGGTCTTTTAAGTTTAGGTTATAATAAAGTTTTGTTAGGTAGACAGATTTACTATATATATATATATATATATATATATATATATATATATATATATATATATATATATATATATATATATATATATATATATATATATATATATATATATATATATATATATATATATATATATAATATTATGAATACTATCTTTTTATTGTTTCGATGTATCAATATAACAAAAGTATCAATTTTTGATTTAATCAACCAACAAATATCAATGAACTTTCTAAAAAAATTAATAGTGCTACTGAAAAGTAAATTTTACCCATATATATATATATATATATATATATATATATATACATATAAACATATATATATATATATATATATATATTTATATTTTATATATAAATTTTTTATATATATATATATATATATATATATATATATATATATATATAGTGCATTAGTCTAGTCACGCGTATGCTCAGTGTTGGAGTTGACTGGATGTTAAATAAATCTCCTTGAATCTCTGGTAACTTTTCGTAATTCGTTTTCGCTTAGTGCATATATATATATATATATATATATATATATATATATATATATATATATATATATATATATATATATATATATATATATATATATATATATATATATATATATATATATATCTATATATATATATATATATTTATTTATAAGTGGTTTGACTCCAGGAGCCAAAATCAATAATTAATGTATAGTTATTTTTAATAATTTTAGGGTAAATACATTAAATTTTGGGTAAACCCAACCTAACCTAACAACATAACCTAACTTAAAAAACTAACTAGTTTATTTAACCTATTAAACTAACCGGTTCACATTTTCTAAAATATTCTATATATACATATATATATATATGTATATATATATATATATATATATATATAATAACTAATAATATATATATATATATATATATATATATATATATATATATATATATATATCTAACTCTTAACTATCTTCTATATATATATATATATAATTAGCCATGTTACCATTACCTGCTACAATTTTACAATATTTTTATAAACGTTTTCATTTCCATATATTCTTTTAATTTTTTTTTTTTTCGTTGAATGATTAAATTTAAATATTTTAGGTTTTGGACCACTGTTCTAATAGTTAAACATGGGGCCTAAAGATTAAAAACAAAAAAACAATTATCGGAAAAAATATCGACTATTTCGTCAGAATCTGTTAAACATTTCTATTAACATTTGATTTTTTTTTTTTTTTGCGTTGATTGATTAAATTTATATATGAGAGAGATTTGGCATCACTGTTTTAGTACTTTAACATGGGGCCTAAAGATATATAAAAAAAAGCGATTATCTGAAAAAATATCGATATTTCGTCAGAATGTTAAACTGAATATTACCTGCATTTCAAGTCTATACTGTATATGCTGTGCATGAGTTTCATCAAATTTGGTTATTCTGAGACTCTCATTTACTATTACCGAAAAAAAAATGAAGCCCTCAGTAGAGATACCATATATATAGTTTCCTGACGATGCAAATGTTTTTTTTATTAGGTTATATTGTGGACATTGATATTCAAATTTATTTTAATTAATATTCTTATTTTCACCTTTTGTTCATGCCTGGTGCATGAAATTGGAAATATGTTGGTCTAAACTAGGGGGGTTCCCATAGTATCAGTATTGGCAGTATCAGCCTTGTTTTGGGGTATCAGTATTGGTTAAAATGGCCGATCTTTCTTACTTTTTGGGTGAAGAATTATGAGAAACTTTTAGATTCAATAACGCTATGTAATGCAAAAAATATTTTATTTTTTTATTGAAACTTATATATGTTTTGACGCTGAACAAAGAAATGACCTTCATTTTTATCATCGATACTTTGAGAGTTATTGTAATATTTAAGTTTTGTAATTTTTAATTAAAGTATCAGTATCTGTGTCTGCACCGAAAAAAATAGTATCAGTATCAGCCTCTTTTCTGGTATTGGTAGCTACATCTCTAGTCTAAACTTCATATCTTTCAAAGTAGATTGCTTTGGTGGCTAAAACTAGTTTTGTTTTCACCTGAATCTAACCAAACTGAACCTAAAAACTTACAATAAGTACCATGTATATGCAATTGCAAATGGCTGATAGAACTTCCCAACCAGGCTTAAAATCTACATAACCTTATGACATGACAAATTCTTTAAGGTGGTTCCAAAATAACTTTGGTAAAAGAAATGGAGAGAGTCTTGGCATCACTGATTTTGAGAAAACTCACAGGATAGACTCTAAATTCCTTGTAATGAGGCATAACTAAATAAAAACATGTTTTCTATAGAAAAAAAAGTTAAGTTGCAAATTTTAAGTAAACTTATTGGGTTTTAATATTAAATTTCAACTGACTAGAACTTTGCTTTATCACATTACAAGTCCTGAGGCTTTGCAGATTGTGTGAGAGCAAAAAATTTTAAGTGGTACTATTGCCTAGTTTTTAGACAAAACCATCTAATCCACTTCCATATTTTTTAAAAAATAAGCTTGTTTTGGATTTTTTTAGGAATAGAATGTTACCGGCATATTTGTAGATACTGTACTGTGATTTTTTTCTGAAAAAATTTTCCAAGTTCAAAATGACATTTCAACTGACCAGAACTTTGCTTTATCGCATTACAAGTCCTGAGGCTTTGCAGATTGTGAGAGTGCAAAAAATTTAAGTAGTACTATTGCCTATTTTTTAGACAAAACCATCTGACCCACTTCCATATTTTTTAAAAAATAGGCTTGTTTTGGAATTTTTTAGGAATAGAATGTTACCACTTCCCTATTATAAACAAAAATCCAATTTTTTGTGCCTTTCCCTTGATTTTTTTTAACATGAAGCCCAATAATTTGGCTTCATGTTAAAAAAAAAAAACTAAATTATTTAGGTGTTAGGTTGGGCTAGGTATACTAGATTTACTGTAGATAACAAATTTTAACAACGCACTTTGAGGATTGAGCCTCCTGATAAGGATATTGCAGTATACGGTACATACATAGCTGGTCAGGCAGCCTGTAAGTCAATTCTGGTTAGTTTTCAGCCAGTAAAACTTTTAATTAAAAGTTAAAACCCAAATTAAATTGTAAGACAAATTGTAGATTCTGTTTAGCTACTAAAGAAGATAGGAAAAAAATATGATCTCCACCGTAACACTAAGAAATCCAACTAATTATGATAAACATATTGACTTACTTAAAGTTGATCCAGGGATCTGTTCTTTATATGGTATTAAGAGAGAATGTCCATTAAATAAGTTAAAATATTTTCATTGTATTAATGGCCTCCATTCTGACATATATCATGATTTATTAGAGGGTGTATGCATTGATGTTCTTGAAAATATTTTGCATAAATTTATTGATGGTGGATATTTAACAAAAGAGTATTTGTTAAGCAAAATTGCTGATTTTCAATATATGGGTACTGATAAAACAGATAAACCTTCAGTATTTTGTATCAGTGACAATTTAAAAATAAAAATGACTGCTATTCAAATGTTATGCTTCTGTAGATTGCTTCCATTTATGATTGGAAATTTAATTTCATCTGACAATAATGACTGGCATGTATTTTTACTTTTAAGGGAGTTAATGGATATATTGTTTGCATTTGAGTTAGAGGCTTGGGAGGTTGAATATTTACGAGACATTATTGATACATTTACAAATCAGTATTTGATAAGAATCCGTAACACTTTAAAGCCTAAAGGCCATTATTTATTGCATTATCCTGACCAAATATATAAATTTGGACCACTAGTTCATTGTAGTACAATAAGGTATGAAGCAAAGCATCAGTATTTTAAAGAAGTTTATAATAAATTAAAAAATAGAAAAAATTTATCAAGAACATTAGCAGAAAAGCATCAAGAGTATATGTCATTAATGTTAAACAACTTAGATAAAAATTTTGATAATTATCAGATGCACAATCCATATAATCCATTAGAAAAAAGAAATTTAGAAGATTTGAAAGTTCTTGACATTTTGGGAAATATTTTTGAGGAATCATGGAATAATTTGGTTACCTTTTGTTACAAAATCACCAAAAAAATACCCAATAATGAAAATATTGAATGTGGATATATTTTTCCTATGTTTGCCACACAAAGAGTGGAGAAGTTTGCTTATATATACCAGTTATGTAAAATGAAAATAAATAATCATGAATCTTTAATTGCTCTTTGTAAAATACTAAAAACGATAAACTTTTCTCAACACTTGCATTGTTATGAAATAGAAGCTCCATTGATGACTGGTTATAAGTATGAATATGCCGCATTTATTTTGGAGAATACCATTTCCTGGCAGTTACTTGGATGTTACAACATAGGGAACAAATGGTATGCATCATTAAAAAGAAAAATCAAATGTAATATGCAAACCATTACTTTTATCCCTTCCAAAAATTTAAAACATTATATATATATATTTATATATATATATATATATATATATATATATATATGCTCTCCATATATAACTAACTATATATAACATATATATATCTCTCTCGCTATATATACTATATATATACTGTATCTATATACCGCCTATATATCACTACTTACTTCTGCCTGGCCCGCGGTGGAGGTACACTGCGCCAGGAAGCCGGCTGCCGCCTGGGCGATTCACAGGTCGAGAAGTGAGGGATGAAACCGGCGCGGGGGCGTCGAGCAGAGCACCCAGAAGGGGAGGTGCTCTATTAGCCTCAACGGAATTATAACATCCACGGTGCAAGTGGGGGGGAGGTGACATTATCTAGTTTGAATCTATATTTATATTGCATGAGTTTTAGGGTGGTGACCTGATCTGCTCCGGGCAAGGTCAGTTAGCTCTTCTGGACAGTGTTACCTTCTAGGGAAGGTTTTTGGGAGAGTGTTTAGCAAATTGTTGTTGGGCGGTTTGAGGTATGTTAAGTTAGATGTATGAATACAGCCATAATCACGGCTATTGAGAGGGGAGGGGAGTATGTTGTAAGTGTTTGTAATAGAATTGAGCTGAGTGAAGAAGGAGATGGGGATGAAGTTTCGTCATTGTAAATGTTGGATTTAGGGTGGTTTTTGTGCAACCTGTGATAATTTTAAGGGCTGTGTTTTGGAAGATTTGTAATTTATTTGTGTTTGATTTTGAGAGTGCCAGGGAACCATGCTGGTGAGGTATAGTTTAGATTTGTTCTAAGGAGTTTGCTTATAAGTAATGATAGGTGTTTTTCTGTCGCTGAAGTTATGATGAGAAAAGGTTCGGAGGGTTAGTTTACGTCGGGTTGAGGAAATGATTTGGTCGATGTGGGAGAACATCTGTGTAGTGTCATGATGAGTCCCAAACCTTTTGGTGTTGGTGTTTAGTGGAAGGGGTTATTGTTCAGGGTGATTATAGGATGGAGGAGGATTGGTGACGGTCAGTAGTTAAAAGAGTAATGGAGGATTTGGGGGATGCTGTCATTCTGTTGGAGGTTAATCAATTTTCTAATAAATGTAAATATTCCTGGGTATGTTGTGTAGTGTTTACGTCTGGGTGATGGAAAATAGACTGATGTCGTCTGCTTAAGTAATAAGTTTGGTGGATTGGTTGGTTGGGGTTGGGTAGATCTGCTGTGAAAAAGTTGAACAAAAATGGAGAGGAATGGCCGCCTGTGGGACGCGATTTTGTTGACCAGGCTGGAGAGGTTGTTTTGTATGAAACCTTTGCAGAAGCGATTGGTGAGAAGTGGAGAGCCATTTTAATCATTATTTACCAGGGGGGAGTGGAAGATTTTTGAATAAGGATATTATTATGTTAAAGTACCATATGCTTTGTTTATGTCTTTGCAGTGAGTATTGATCTGTGGGAAGGGGATTGGTTGAAGCCATTAATGATGTGTTGTGTAAGGAAGGTGAGGGCTGTGGTTGTAGAGTGGTTGCTTTTGAATCCGTGTTGGAAATCTGGGAGAGTAATGGGGTGGGAAATTTTGTTTAGTATTAATTTCTCAAGTAGTTTACTAATGGAGCAAAGCAGAGAAATTGGGCGGTAGGAGGAGGGGGAGTTAGGGTCTTTTTTTGGTTTGAGTTTTGGGATTATAAATGCTTGTTTCCAGATTGGGGGTATGTAGTTAAGTTGCCAAGATTTGTTGAAGATTTCAGTGATTAGGAGGATTGCTTTTCTCCAAGGTGTTTTATGTGTAGGTTGGATATTGAGTCTGGACCTGTTGCTTTTGAATTTTTGAGGGTTTTAATGGCTTCTGATATCATGTTGGTTGTGAATGGGGGTGGGAGGGTGTGGTCTAATTGGAGTTTTCTAAGTTGTTTTTTTATTTTCCTATTGTCAGGGTAAATAAAAAAACAACTTAGAAAACTCCAATTAGACCACAGTATATATATATATATATATATATATATATATATATATGATATAATATCTTCTATATATATATATATATAACTATTTATATATATATATATATATATATATATATATATATATATATATATATATATATATATATATATATATATATATATATATATGACCTTTTATATTTGTCCCCCCTCTCTGATATATCCATTCTTTTTTAGCATTGATTATTTTTGAAATAATGTTAATATATTTTTTTAAATATTCTTTTTTGGTGAAGCTCAATTTTTATATTTTTTTTAATTTATAAAATTTATTTAATAATTGTAATAATAATAAAAAGATACCTTTATGAATTAAAAAAAACTACAGCTTTTTCAACTCTTCCAATTTTTGAATCAGCCTTCAAAACATCATCATCTGCAAAAACTGCATGCACTAGGGTAATGGCAAATCTACTAAATTTTCATTTCAACTATTAATTAAAACATTATACAGTTATTGAGACATCACACACCACTTTCTAAGCCCACCACATGCATAAAAAAATGGGAAGTTATCAAAATTTCTATATAAAAATAAAAAATTTATCTATTAAATTATTTGTTCCTATCCAGCTTAGCCTATCCAGCACTGTTTCATCCAGCTGTATAACAAAATTCAATATCTGGTGCACCCTAATATATATATATATATATATATATATATATATATATATATATATATATATATATATATATGTGTCTAATATATATATATATATATATATATATATATATAACCTACTACTATATATATATATGCCTGTCCATAAAATTAAATGTTTTTAATTAGGTTTTATTAAATAATTAAAATGTCAAAGAGATTTCTGGTCACATATGTAGATCATGCAAAAATATGTGAAAATCCTTGTGAAGCAATGGTAAGAGAAAAATTTTCAATTGCTAACAATGTGCAAATATTTTTACAATATTTTGACAAGGATCATTTGTCATCTAATAAACTTAAAATTTGTGAAGTAAAAAGAAATGAATATAGATATTCAATTTCTGACATTTCTGCTGATATTTCTTCAGCTGAGAGTGACATATCCTCAGCATCAACAATAATTATTCCAACTTAGAATTGGAAAATACAGAAATTGACAACTCTGACTTTTCTGCTGCCCAAATTTTAAATCTTGATAATAATGAATATAACCAAGAATTGCACAACGCAGATGATGACAAACAAAAATTTAAGGATTCCCAAAAATTAAACTCCGAAAATACTTTACATCATGGAACATCAAAAAATTTAGGAGAAACTGATCATATGAACTTACAATATAAATTACCAGAAATCAAACCTGAATCCACACTGGGAAGGAACTTAAGAGCAAAGACTGTACTTAGCAACAAGAACAAAAGTATTTTCCTAAATTTAATCTATGAAAGTTTTTCTTCTCAAGGAATTTAGTAAGTAGCGCTATATATATATATATATATATATATATATTTTTTTATTATAAATATATAATATATATATATATATATATATATATATATATATATATATATATATATATATATATATATATATATATATATATATATATATATATATATATATATATATATATATATATACTGTATATATATATATATATATATATATATATATATATATATATATATAGTAGTTATATATATATATATATATATATATATATCTATACATATATATATATATATATATATATATATATATATATATATATATATAATCTTTTTTTCAACTGGGTAAGGTGTGTGATATACATCGGAAAAGAGAAGTAGTAGAACATGACACCAGTCGAAAAGAAAGCCCATCCTTGCCGCCCCCTTTATACCTATTACTGAGAACTCGTCGCAGTCTAAATCCACCCTTGAGCTTCACGGGGCCGCGATGGACCTTCACCATGGCATCTCGTCAATGTATCCTTCAGCCCAGGTAGGCCACAACCATACCCTCACAAACCCTGCCATTCACTCATATTATGCACCTTTATTCTCGCCTCTGCCAAACTCACATTTCTCTCCTTCAGACATTCGTTTACTGACTGAATCCACTTTTTCTTCGGTCTCCCAGCCGGTCAATTCCCAACACACTCGCCAATATACATCAGCTTAACCAACCGACTGTCATTCATCTTTTCCCTATGACCAAACCATCTCAAAGTACTTTCATTTATTCTGTCATTTACCCCTTTCTTCACACCACATAACTCTCTAATACGTTCATAACTCATTTTATCAATTCTTTTCACACCTAACACGCCCCTAAGATTGTCCATCTGAACGCATTGAACTCTAGATCTATACCTCTTATTCCAGACCATAGTCTCACTACTATACATTAACACAGGTAACAACATACCCTCATGTAAGACCCTAGTGCACTCAAGACTTGGTCCCTTTACATCCACCAAAGATTTAATTGCACCAACCACCTTCCTGCCATTCACAACTTTCCTACTACACTCTGCATCATCCGTTCAATTTTCATCCAACATATATCCTAAATATTTAAACTCAGACACTTGTTCCAGCTGCTCACAATCTAACATAACTTCACACCGAGGCCTGTCCTCACTCACGACCATAACCTTACTCTTATCTACGTTTACTTTCAAACCCCTCCTTTTACACACCCTACCAATTCTCTCCAACTCTTCAGATTCACTACACAAAACCAAATCATCCGCATATAATAGGTAGGCATCCTCCACTCACCTCCATTCTCCATCATTCTAACACCATTTCCTGCCACCCCCATCTCTAATTCTTTCATAACCCCATCCATATACAAATTGAATAACCAAGGGGACATAACACATCCCTGCCTCACTCCCCTATTGATATTAAACCAATCACTTTTGACACCATTTATTCTTACATACTTTTGATTCCATTCAGAAGCCTACCACCAACACCATAAATTACTAACACCTGCCATAGAGCTTCCCTATTAATCCTATCATACGCCTGTTGCAAATCCGTAAAACCTAAATACAATATATTCTGCTTCTCCCTCATTTTCTCAGTCATTTGTTTCAATGTAAAGGTTTGATCCACACATCCTCTACCACTCCTAAGCGCACCTTGTTCTTCTACAATCAGTCCTTCTGTCACTCGACGCACTCTTTCGACTAAAATACCAGCATATATCTTCCTACAACACCAATAAACTAATTCCCCATAATTCCTAAAGTTATCTTACCTTTAACTTATATAAGGGTACTAACATTGCTCTCCTCCGATCCTTCAGAAACTTCACCTCCATAAATGCTTTTATTACACAACTTAAACGAATCAATCACCTCATCTCGCCTGTTCTAATCATTTCACCAGTAAATTCATCTATACCTGCAGATTTACCATTCTTCAACTTTTTCTCATTTACCCATTACCTCCTTGCTAATGACCTCATCCCTAAAATACCTATTCCTTCTAGAAATCATCAAACCCACACATTCACTATCACCCTTCATTACTGTTAACACATATACAGATTCTCGAAGTGTTCTTTCCACTCCCCTCACATCCATTTCCTCAGTTACGAAAACCATCCCTATTCATTGTTCTAAGCAGGTTCCCCTTATTCTCATTCTTAAGCTTTCGTGCTTCCTTCCAAGCTTCCTATTCTCTTCTAAGTCCCCATTCATCCCTCTTTCCAAACTGTTCATTTAATTCTCTTTCTCCTACATATGCACCTTTGAATCACTTATCATCCCTATACTTGCAAGAAGCTATCTGTTGAAACTTCATCATTGGCTTTAGTACATTCAACCACGCTTCTTTTTTACTTTTAACGCTTGCATCGCCCTAATTCCACCACTCACTGTTAACTTCCTACTTTATAGCACATCCACATACTTCCTTTGCACTGCTTCCTTCATTGCTCCTAGATTTGTTCAGTTTCAACTTGTTCAGCATTCCACTGATTTATCATGGAGTGCCTTAGATACTTATCCTTTATTAATTTGTTCACTTAACTTCTCATACTCTTAATTCTACCCACTTCTCTCTGTTTCAACTTCCTCTCCATCCAAGCCCCCATCAACTTAATTTTACATAAAACATAATGATCCATAATCCATCTCAATCCTCTCACTGATTTAACATCCAACACATATCTCAACATCTCCTGTAGGATTTTTATAGAATACTTAGCACTTAAAATTTTTTATTTTTTAATTTTTTTTTTAGCTATATATATAAATTTAGCAAAGCAGCGCTACCAAGAGTATGAGAATAAAATTAACTAATCTAAAATTTTACATTAACTTTGAGTAATGAGTCCTTGGGTTTTTTCACATTAAATTAATTATTTTATTGCAGCTGATAAGCCTTTATTTATTTAGCTTATATCTTTTCAGCTATATTGGACATAGATACAAAGAAATAGCCACTGCAATTTTAACCAAATATCCTCACTTATCAATGGGATTTGAATTTAATGATGCAACTGTAATATAAGGTTATCATATATATATAAATATATATATATATATATATATATATATATATATATATATATATATATATATATATATATATATATATATATATATATATATATATATATATATATATATATATATATATATATATATATATATATATATATATATATTATAAATAATTAAAATTTATAATCATTAATAATTATAGCAAAGGTGATAAAATGGAGTGTTCCAATTACAGAGGAATAAGTTTATTGAGTGTCAAAGGTAAAATTTACGGACGTGCGATAATATAAAGAGTTAAAGCTATTACTAATTAGCAGATTGGAAACCGTCCGGCTGGTAGAGCGGAGAGAAGATGGATTCATTCTGTGAAGGAATGTTTGGTATAGAAAAATGAGTCTAATCCAAGCAAGGAGATTGGCGAGTGATAGGTGTGAACGGAGGGGGTTTGTGAGGGGGGCGTGGTTGTGGGCCTCAGGGTCCAGGGAGTGAGCCCCACACTTAATGAATAATTACAATATGGGTCAAGGGCGGATAGTCTTGGTGTTGCGGACTCACACTTATATGATGATGAAATGGGTGGTTGTGCTGGGGCTTTTTCTTTCGACGTTATTTGTCATACTCTTTTACTAGCTTTTTTTCCGGTGCAGTTACGTACCCTAGCCCCTTAACAAAGGGAGAATAGGAAGGTAAAGAAGAAGAAATATATAAGAGAGAGAGAGAGAGAGAGACGAACAAAAAAAAAGAGAGAATAGAAAGAAAAAGAAAAAAAAAATATATATATATATATATATATATATATATATATATATATATATATATATATATATATATATATATATATATATATATATATATATGGTCAGCATCCCGAAGAGGCCAGGCATGCAACTAAAAAACTATAACAGCTACAAGAAAATAAATATCATTTTATTAATCAGATATTTACCCATGAAATAAAAATAATGCTTTTAAAATTTCTAAATTGTTAAAATGTTGGACACTCTTTATGGTTTTTTGACAATATGAAGTAGCACGATTTCTCCGAGGGGCACGCAGCTAAATGTTGGTTTTTTTTTCACTAAAGAATACTCCACAGGTAAACTTAAAGATGGAGCAGAGTCGGGGTTTCGGCCCACAGGGGGACGACGGGGGACCTGTCGGCTCTGGAAACTCTTAAAAGGATATAAAAGAAAAATAACATTTCACCAGCGTAAAATAAAAATACTATTTAAGCAACCTTGCCTCGTGAACTAAATGCAGATTCAGCGTCAAATCGCAGCGTACACTCGCCAGATCTTAAGATTATACTAGATTCAAGGTTTTAAAATTAAATAAAATAATTTTTTTTTAGCTTTAATTATGAAATTACTTGCTGAATCAAAATGTTATTTATTTCCGTATCCTAATTTTCTTCTTACTTTTGCCTGGCCTTTCGATGCTGGTATATATATATATATATATATATATATATATATATATATATATATATATATATATATATATATATATATATATATATATATATATATATATATATATATATATATATATATATATATTTATATATCATCATCATCATCTTCCTTTTTTTCCCCAAGACTGGGAGTAAGGTGCGGTACATGCATCGGAAAAGAGAAGTAGTAGAAGAATATGACACAAGTTGAAAAGAAAGTCCAGCCTTACCGCCCATCTATATCGCAGTCAGAAAATCCACCCCAGAGCTTCACGGGACCGCGACGGATCCTCACTATGGCATATCGTCAAGTGTAGGGTTCATCCCCTGGCCCAGGTGGGCCACAACCATGCCCCCTCACAAAACCCCGCCATTCAATCCTATTATGCACCTTTATTCTCGCCTCTGCCAAACACATTTCTCTCCTTCAGTCATTCGTTTACTGACTCAATCCACTTTTTCTTCGGTCACCCAGCTGGTCGATTCCCAACACACTCACCACTATACATCCGCTTAGCCAACCGACTGTCATTCATCCTTTCCACATGACCAAACCATCTCAACGTACTTTCATTTGTTCTCTCATTTACCCTTTCTTCACACCACATAACTCTCTAATACGTTCATTCCTTATTTTATCAATTCTTTTCACACCTAACACGCCCCTAACTAAGATTGTCCATCTGAACACATTGAACTTTAGTTCTATACCTCTTATTCCAGACCATAGTCTCACTACTATACATTAACACAGGTAACAACATACCCTCATGTAAGACCCTAGCGCACTCAAGACTTAGTCCCTTTACATCCACCAACGATTTCATTGCAAGAGCCACCTTCCTGCCATTCACAACTTTCCTACTACACTCTGCATCATCCGTTCCCTTTTCATCCAACATATATCCTAAATATTTAAACTCAGACACTTGTTCCAGCTGCTCACCATCTAACTTAGCTTCACACCGAGGACTGTCCTCACTCACAACCATAACCTTACTCTTATCTACGTTTACTTTCAAACCCCTCCTTTTACACACCCTGCCAAATCTACCAATCCTCTCAGACTCTCTTCAGATTCACCACCACACAAAACCAAATCATCTGCATATAATAGGTAGGGCGCCCTTCACTCACCTCCATTTTCCATCATTCTAACACCATTTTCTGCCACCCCCATCTCTAATTCTTTCATAACCCCATCCATATACAAATTGAATAACCAAGGAGACATAACACATCTCTGCCTCACTCCGCTATTAATATTAAACCAATCACTTGACACCATTTATTCCTACACACGCCTCACTATTGTCATACATACTTTTGATTCCATTCAGAAGCCTACCACCAACACCATATATTACTAACACCAGAGCTCCCTATTAATCCTATCATACACCTGTTGCAAATACATAAACAAATATAATTTATTCTTCATATATATATATATATATATATATATATATATATATATATATATATATATATATATATATATATATATATATATATATATATATATATATATATATATATATATATATATATATATATATATATATATATATATATATATATATATATATATCACAAAAATATTTTCCATAAGTTTAATTTTGTAACCTGTCTTGTTTTCTATGTTTAGAAACTTTGGATAAAAGCCTTGTATGCAAAATTTGGAAATTCAAAGCGAAGAGACGACAAAGATGAAGAAGAAGTGGTGAAGAGAAAGCAGAGAAAAGTTGACTGGAAAGCCCTTAATACTTCCTTTGACTCATGGTGGAGTATCCCTAATTACAAATTGAAAGATAAGACAGAAGACGATGAAGACCCCACTTTGTTAGATAGCTACAAATTTTGGCTCCAAAAAGAGTATCAAAAGTCTGCTAAAAATGAAGCAGCTATGAGCCTGAAAATGGATTTAACTTTTGAAGACAGAAGAAGACTACTTTTTGCTCAAGACAACCATTCTTCTTTATCGTCTATTTCTTTATTGAAGGAATATCCTTGCCTTCGGTTTGAGAACCAGGTAAATAGTATTTTTTTTGTTTTTCTCTTAACTAATCTTTTGCATTCTGAAATTTATCGTAAAATTGAATGCTAGGCCTATATTTTCTCGTTTAATACTGCAAAGTTAGGAGTTGGATAAATGTTTGTTAACGTATAGCCTTTTTATTTTATGTAGTATTGATTACAAGCATGCATAATGCAATAGAAGTTTAAAAAAAACTATTTTATAAATGAATCTCTAACTATGAAATTGAAAATATATATATATATATATATATATATATATATATAGAGTATATATATATATATATATATATATATATATATATATATATATATATATATATATATATATATATATATATATATATATATATATATATATATATATATATATATATATATATATATATATATATATATATATATATATTATATATATAAATATATATATAAATATATATATAAATATATATATAAGTATATATATATATATATATATATATATATATATATATATATATATATATATATATATATATATATATATATATATATATATATATATATATATATATATATATATATATATATATATATATATATATATATTTAAACGAATGTTATTCGGTCATTTTAATTGAAGTATTTAGTTTAAACTTAGATAAATCTATCTTATTTTTATAGTGTCTTCTCGAGGTCAAAAGATTGTTTGGAGGGACAGATTATGCTAGCACTTCTTTGAAAGCACAGATCCACCAATTTGCGTTCAAAGTTAATGATTTAGTTTCTACATCAAGAAGCCAGAATAAAAATTATGTTCTGAACATTCCAAGTAAGTTTCGAAAGCCACCTTCATATATACTATATACATATACGAAATTCAGTTTTTTATACCTAATAGAAAAACTTAACATTTTTACCATTTTTTAAAGGGGTTTCTTAATCTTAAAACATAAGTTAAAATTTTAATAAAAATAAAAACTCCTATCAAAAAGTTTCGAAATATTACTTAAACTTATTTAAATATTGGGGTTATTAATAAAATGAATATATTAAAATGAATAAATTGCTTAAGCAATATAATTTCTGTAAATTTATTGTGACAAATGAGTTAGGTAACAAGATATTTTCGGTTTCGAATGTATAGATTCTTTTTAAAAAATAAGTCAATTTTCTGTTGTTGCGGTGTAGAGATGATTTGAGATTCACTGGTTTTAGTATAGTAATAATAAATTTTCCAGGTATGACAAATGCTCATAAGCTTGAAGAGGTGATTTTATACAGGCTCACAGGAAACGTTGCACTCTTTCTTTCCGATGATCCTCGCATGGTGTTACGGAATTCTGTTGTAAGTATCCACTTATTCTGTTCAACAATGGGAGTTGATCTATTATATTTTCCATGTGTTCAGTAATATTTCATACCTGTTCTAATATAGCATAATATGATTATGTATTTACTATGTGAAGTGAAGTTAAAATTCAAATCACAGTTAAGTATTATGGTACTGCAAAAGCACAAGCAATATTTGTCATGCCATGTTCAAGGTAACCTTTTTAACATACATCTCTGAATTAATCTCTTACACGTGTTCGTGTCACCTTATAATACTGTTATCGATTCTGTCGATTGCGTCTTCAGTCCTCACACATTTTTTCCTATCTTTCCTCTTTACTCCTGAATAACCATAAAGTTTATCCATCTGCACAGCGCTTACTCAATATTTATTGGCCTTCCAAGTCGTTTTCTAGCTTCCGTATATCAACGTCGGCAACAATAAACATAATAATATATCATAGTCTTACAACTCTACCCTTTAACTGCATTAAAACCACATTTGACCACATGTATCCAGCTTTTTTTATTTGTCTATCATTAAGTTTAAAGCCTCTTTATTAAAGTAAACCTTAACTAACCTCTCAATCTTAATTCTTTCTTTCACCTTCCTTCTGTCCCTTTCGGGGTTGAGGTGCGTACAGAAACCGGAAAAAAATATTAGTAGAGGAACATGACGTTACGTGAAAGAAAAAGCATCACCACAAACCACCCATTCATTATCCTAAAGCTGCAAGCCAGTCGCAACCAAAAATATCCACCCTAGAGCTTCGTAACAGCGCAACGGACTCACACTCTGGTAAATAGTCATGTGTGGGGTGCATTCCTTGGGCTAGGCCCTTAATCACGACCTCTCGCAAAATCCCTCCTTGCACACCTATCATGCACCAATCTTTTTGCTTGGACCTAATTCATCTTTTTTGCACCAGACACTCTTTCCTTAGTCAGTACACCTTCTCTTCAGTCTTCCAGCCGGTCGATTCCCAACACGCTGATCTTTATACATCTACTTAACCAATCGACTATCATCCATCCTTCCGTCATGACAAAACCATTTTGGTATACTCATTTATTCCATCATTTCATACCTTCATCACACCACATGTCATCATGATATATTCATTCCTAATTTTATTGATTCTCATCACACCTAACACACTCTTAAGATTATTCATCTGAACAATCTACAACTCAGAACTATACTTCCCATTCCACACAATAGTTTCATTACTATACAATTAACAACACCCGTAAAATCATAGCCTCATTGGTGCCACCAAGACTTAGTCACTTTTCATTCACCAAAGACTTAATTGCTTCAGCCAGCCACTTTTCTCCCACCCGCGACTTTCCTACTACACCCAGCATCATCCGTTCCCTTTTCATAAATTAATGTTTTCCTTTACAGGATGAAATGAAAACGCCGTTCCTTCTGAATTCAGGAGATTCATTTTCAATCTGCGTGGATGGAGAGGTGTACATATCAGAGATTTCTGCTGAAATATCTACATTTATTTGGGTTGCATGCTTTTATATATTTAATATAGAAGTTCCAAAATGTATTAGGAGAACTTTCGAACTATTGCAATATATTTTTTTCAACATTTGTAGTAAGAAATTTAGGCCAACTCAAGCCCAGGGTAAATTAAATATTGTTTGGAAAGATGGGCAAGCAGGAACAGAATAGGGTAATTTAGATAGATATATAGTTATGAAATATACTCTATAGCCACATGATAAAGAGAATTTTCTTTTAATAATGAAGTTTCTTTTGGATTTGAAAATAAAATTACGTTGTTATAACCGAGTTTCATTCCAATCTAATTGGTGATTTTCTTTTTCATATATAAACCTTTCCTCCTCACAATCTTTGTTATATTTCTTTCATTCATCCATCAACTAATGCAGTTTCCCCATGACAGGAGGTGCGGTGCTCATACATGTACTGGAAACCAATGCATGCATTACCATTCTCAAGGTAGAAATAAGTGGAAGCGGGATCCCAACCCAGCTGCCACTGTCCTATTGTCTGTAAGTGTTATATGGTCTATATGTGTGATAGCGGAAAGTCTGCTTCAGTGTAAGAAGAAAGTGTATATGAGCGCAAGAGAGACGAACCATTGAACAGAAATACCGCACCATTCCATATTCCCACTGGGGGTGATCTCACAGCTTCGAGAGCGCTACTTCAGTCCCTCCGATTATCCTGTTTCTATTCTCATTACATATATAAGGAGAGAGAATGCAAATATATATGAGAGAGAGAGGTGAGAAAAGACTATATATATATTGGTAAATAGAGCTATATAGGAATACATGACTATTTTTTTGGCTGAATTCCAAATAAATTTCGATACTTTCTACATCCTTTTCATTTCCAAACTTTTATTTATTCTCTTCATTTGCTATTGCATAATTATTATAAGGAGAGAGATAAAATGAGAGAGACTGCAGGCATGCATGAGGAAAGAATTAAGAATATATACAAGAAAAATATACATTCCACAATGTATATATATTTTTCTTTCCTCGATCTCACTCTTATTTCTCTTTTTCCGTCTAATATTTATGTAATAGCAAAAGAAAAGGGAATAAATAAAATTGTGGAGGTAAAAAGGGTATATAGGAAGTATATAAATTTATTTGAAATTCGACCAAAAAAATTGGATTGTCATCAGAGTAATATATTGTGTCAATGTCATCAGAGTAATATTTTGTGTCAACGTCATCAGAGTAATATTTTGTGTCAACGTCATTAACAAAATTTTTATGTCACGGTGACTAAAAAAAGTTTATCCAAAAAGGACCCTTCAATAGCAAAAAATTTTTTGTCACTGTGACATAATTTTCGTTAAGAGTGTAGGGAGCAGAATGTGTGAAACCACTCTAGGTGTGCGATGCAAATTTCATGCAAGAAAAAGCAAAGCCCCAATACAGAACAGGCAATTAGGGTTATAAAAGCTTTGATAATTCATCAGAAGATCCAATCACTGAAATCTCTTTAGTGAGAACCTTTCATGAAAGATGTTGAGAAAATTAAATAACAAGTATATGAAGAACAGAAGGTTTAATTTATATGTTTTATTTAAGACGTTATAGTTGTAAGCAAGGTTATGGCAAATAAAGAAATGAAGAATTTGAATTTTTGAGACATTGAAGAAACGAGAAATATCATAGGTCAATTGCTCCAAGGTTACCCTCATAGAAATAACTATTTGCTTTGTGTGAGTTTTCGTTCAAATTGGAAGGAGTAGTGAAGTGTGGTGCGTCGGATTAAGGGTTCATGGGAAAAGATGTGTATGATCGATCATTAATAAAAATTAGAAGAAATGATGAAAGAACAGAACCATAGGAGTTACTTCTATCAGTAGATTTAAAGGATGAAAAATGACAGTCTACAGGAGCTGCTATAGGACGAACGGAAAGAAAATATGAGGGAAAGTTGATGCTGAAAGAAAAGAGTTAAGGAGTCAAAGGTTTGTTCCACTTTCTATTGAAGGTTTTTTATGCTTAGCCCAACAGCAAAAAAATCACCAAAATGTAGAAAAGGAAAGAACCATGAGACACCCGAGAATATAAAAAAAAAATCACCAGTCGAAAGTTCCTTACGGATTTCATAATGGTGATCTGAGATACAGTGAGTTTATTTAATATTTAAGTTGTATCTAAATCTTTCAGAGGTTAAAGCGATGGGACAATATTTAAACGGTTGAAAGGGGTTTCCATTCTTCAGGATAGTATTAATGAGCGTACGCTTTGATCAAGAATGAAGAGTTAAAGTTAATATGAAGAAGCGAACCAATTTAGTAAGATAATGTACATACTCAGAAGCACGAGTTTGAAGAGCACAGGAGGAGTACTGTCAGAACCAGACGTCTTCTTAGTGTAAAACTCGTAAAGAGCATAATAACATCTTTAGAAAAATTACAATTTAAGTCCTAAATGAGTTGGAAAGGGTGCAGAAGAAGAATTACATTCGGTGTTGTTTAGAGCATCATTAGGAGAAAAGCTTTGAGCTCAGAGTCCTTTAGCAGAAGGTAAGAAACAGTGTTGCCATTAGAAGAAATAAGAGGAAGAGAGAGGGGGAGGCTAAGTTTAAATTAACATTTTCGTAAAATGCCAAAAATTGCGTGAGACCGAGGAACCATAAAGATTATTATTCTTTCTTCTGAGAAAGAGTTTTTCGATCACGAAGAATAGATATTCCGTGATGAATATAATAAACCTGGGTTTCTAGAGTTTGAAGAAGGTAGTAAATTATAAAGGCAAGGTCCCTGCAGCAAATTGTGCTAGAAGAAGCAGAGTTAAAACAAGGTTTTCAAATATATATATATATATATATATATATATATATATATATATATATATATATATATATATATATATATATATATATATATATATATATATATATATATATATATATATATATATATATATATATATATATATATATATATATATATATATATATATATATATATATATATATATATATATATATAATAAAATAGAGGGAGTGTTAGATATATATATATATATATATATATATATATATATATATATATATATGGGGTGGATACAAAATAGGAACAAACTTTGTGACGTTATGAAACACTGAGTTTGAAAATATTCATAAAAGGAACATAGGTCAGGGAATGCGAGGTAGAGGAGATATAGTAACAAATATACAAAAACAAAATTAATATTATAATAGTATTTATTGCATACATAATATAATAGATGTAGTTGTGTTACACATCAATGTCCTATTCACAGTAGATGTTCAAAATTAATATTATAATAGTATTTATTGCATAAATAATAGATGTACCGATGTTACACATGTCCTATTCACAGTAGATATTTTTATCAAAGCAAACTTCTACCCGTCTCGTCCTGGAATGACGCAGTCTTGTGATGATTCCCTCGTGCGATGGGCATGTTTTTTATTTGGATGTGTGTGGCGATATCTTCTTGCTTCCCTATGATCCCTATACCATTTTTGCCTGTTCAAGGAATTAATTTTGAACCATTGTTGCAGTACTAATAAGATTGTTATACCGTAATACGTACGTGCATGCATGTCTTTCCACGGATAGCTTAGGACTTTTGCTTGCTATGATCGTTACAGACGGTAAAGCCACATTCGACACTATATTGGCAAGCATTCTACAGTATTGTCAAATGTTTAAACGCAATATTTATGTTGTACAACTATTACCAAGCGTTCCACGGCGCTACATTAGGGTGCGATTTATTAAACTATTCCAATAATTTCTACGGACCACGCATTCTTCGACGGGTAGTTTTTTGGGCTATACCCCTTTATCTTACATATCTCAACCAATTTGCATGTAATAAATATTTTCATTTACTGTGTTCCATAATATCACAGAGTTTGGAGGTATACTTAGTGTCCACCATATACGTTATATATATATATATATATATATATATATAT
>JABUQX010008674.1:0-5000 GCA_015478945.1 Trachelipus rathkii
ACAACAGTGCCTAGATAAATTGAAGTCCGATTTGAAGAAAGCTAGATCATAAATGATAATGTTTACCAAAGAGAAGGAGTGAATCTCAAAGGAGGGAGCTTGGAGAGCAGTGACGCGTGCCATATCCGGTCAAATGCTTTGATATGCTCAATGACGCCACCACGCAAGTCTCCTCACCGTTAAATTCCTTGAGGGTGTTATTTTACTTATATATTAGTGATAACCAATATAATTGTATTAAGATTAGAGAAAGTATATCGACCAGTAGATCCTCGAACGCCCGAAAGCCGTACTGGCGATTGGAAAGAAGGGAATGAGATTCCAGATGATCTAAGAAATGAGAGTTTAGAAGGGTTTCAAAGATCTTAGATAAGAATACAGGTTATAGAGCTATAGGGCGAATAGTTAGAGAGGAATCAGCAGCGGCTTCCTTTTATTTACGGAAATTAAGGTTGGACATAATGCGCGCTTTCACAACACTGAGGGAAAGTGCTAGTATTGAGGCATAGAGAAATATTAGGTTGACCGAGATGGCAGGACCAGCACGGAGCGCCACTCTCACTCAAGACTCGGGGAGGAAATGCCATCCGGCATCCCGCCTTCCTAACGTTCATGAGATTTCAGGAGCCCATGCCACCCGATGCAAATGCAGATATATCAGGCAAGATCAGGCATAGGAAAGCGCTAGAGAAGAGTATCAGTTATTAAGTGCTTGAGTTATATAGGTTATTTTATTTATGTAGTTTGTCTCTTGCTAGGTAGTTTTTTTTATTTATATTATAATTCTATTTATTTATATGTATTTTATAAAACATTTCCTAAGTATATAATTATGATAGTTATGTGATTATATATATATATAGTATTGATTATTTATTATATTATTTGATTGATAGAAGTTTGGGTTATATATTTATATATTATATATATATAATATATCTTACATTATCTCCCTCTAGTAATATGACTATATAGCTAATTTATATCTTATATACTTATCCTATTATTGAATACTTATAGTATATAAGTATATACGTATCACTCATAATATATGCTTAGCCATATATAATATATATAATATATATAAATATATAGAGAGATTGAGAGAGAGAGAGAGATCAAAATCTTTTTTCAAAATTTTATTCGTTAACGATTTCACTGGGTGAACGAAAATTTCGTACCCGCGAATTTTCGTATTTTTTCGCTCGTACAGCAAGGTGATGACGTTGGCCTGGTCCTATATATTTTATAATTTGAAATATGAAGAACTATGTACCCCAAAGCTTAGAATTTGCTCTTACCCGCACAGAGTACGTGAGGAAAACTCTTCTAAAGGATTTATTATATAAATTTGTAGGTTATTATCGTAAAGAGTAGTTTGTTTTCTTTAATATTTTATTTCTATATATTCATTTTCTTTTTTCACTTTCAATGAGTAAAATTGGTAACCTGGATATTATTTAACTATATCCGATTTAAATTTATGTGGAATTAAAGAGGCTCCAACAAATTTGGGTAAGTATGTCGTACTCATTTACCACTGCCTACCGCTGATCTTTGTTTATTATTTTCCCCGTCTTTCTGCATTATTTTAGATTTATATCTAGGGATTTATATACCTACTCTTAGTATATATATATAATATAGGGTTTAGTAGCTGGTATAGTGTCGGGTATATTATATATTCATTAGACTTATCTGAGGAGGGGTATTGATATAGGTAGGGGGAGGGTATATTCGTCCTTATGTTACTACTATAGTTAGTCGTGTGATATATTATCATATATACTATACTCATCATTTTTCCTACATTGTATCTCTATATATAGTCACTGTATTATTCTTTTCTTATTATTTTTTATTTGAGTATATATTATATATAATATATTATTGTCATATATCTGTGTTTTACTGAGGGTATCCTCGGGTAGCTTATGATCCACATTTATGGTCAATATATATATATATATATTAATTTATATATTAATATATATTATTATTATACTAATTTCCAGATGAGACTTGTTTCAATTCTACAATTTGAAAAAGTTTTTTTAGTATATTTCATAATAATTTAATATGTTGATAACTACAGGTCAATAATTCATATTTTATATAATTAGCCTATAAAAATATAGATTGTACTTCATCTACTCACATCATTAACCTGTATTTATTACTATATATATATATCTCTATCTATATATATTATCTTATATTTATATATATATCTATATCTATCTAGATATATAGTTCTTCTTTAAGGATGTTTGATTACCCTAGATACTCTTATTTATACTCTCATATATACCTCACGTACTATACATTCATTATATTGCACTCCTATGAGCCGTTATGCTCATTTAACTACTATACCTTACCATTAATTTAATCATTTCACTCTGATTATTTATGTAATCAACCTCTACTATATTTATTCTATGTATATTTTTAGTTTTTTACTATTCGTATTTATTATCATTATTTTTCCTGACCTAATAGCCTATTTGTATTATATAGAGTATTATTATTGTATCATATATATAGTATCATTATATGACTTTTTGCGTACACCTTTTAGTAATATATATAGATACACATACATATTTATACACCCCCGCACCACTCCCACCATCAATCACCCTCACTCCCTCAACTATATATATATATGTATATATATAATATATAATATATATAATAATATATATAATATATACCGATTTTATTCTCTCTCTCCTCTATATATATAGTATACTTAATATATCTTATATACTATATTATAATATATTATATATATATTATTTATATCTATATCTATATATATATATATATATACTCTAATTATTTGTTATTATCATTATTATTATCTATATATCTTATTTATCATAATATATTATATCATATATCTTATATAATTCTCTATATATCTTACTTATTATAATATATATCTTATATATAATATTATATATCTATATATTATAATATATATATTCATATATCATATCTATCTCTATATATATATTATAATATATATATATTATATTATATTAATATATATCTTACTATTATAATATTCTCTATCTATTCTCTTATATATATATATATTATATATTAGGCATATGTTTTTAAAAAGTGTGTCTGGTAATTTTATATTAATATATTCATTCTTCTATAATAATATCTATAATAATATATTACTATATATATATATATTTTCTCATACTTCTTCTGGTGGGCTAGCGCTAGTCCTCACAGTTTCACCCCGCGTTACAGGTTGAGAACTGTGGACTTTCTTTACTCGCGTCCTTGAGATTATGACTTAGTATAACAACTACGGTTACCGTCCGAGAGTGGTATAGCATTTATTGAGATGGCCGTAGCCGTATACTTTGTGGTACGTAATAGGTGTGTTAGCCGCGCCCTTTCTACCACTGGCCAGATTTATTATAATACTTACCTAGGTATATAGTTACACTGATACAAGTGTAGAGGTTATCTTGTTAGCCATCCTATTACAATAAAGCTATAGTGTAATATATCGAGCACTATTTATCTCATAGACTATACTATCACCATTTATTATTATATGTTATGAGGATGTAAACATATAATAAGTGATCTCAGTTATTCACACTGCTGCTTATGGATAAGGATCTTTATTTATATCCTTTGCATCTTATTTTGTTTTTAGAGAGAGTGAGTTGCTTATAATCTATTAAGTCGCGGTAGTTCATCTTTAATTATTATCTAATTAATAATTTAAGTTTGGTAAAGTGTGAGAGATGATGATGTCTCTAAATTTTGCAATATTTTACGATTTGGTGAAACTTTAGTTAGACTCTATAGTCACATTCTTGATTTATCTTGTCACAGTGTCGTTAAATTAATATATATAGAGTATATGTCTCTAGCGCATACGCACTGAGCAGCTTTACCGTATATCATGACGATTAAGTGTTGGAGTATATAGACTATATATCACATTATACTATATTACTAGTAAGTACCCCTCATATTACTCTATTCCAGCTAACGTATTACTTATCATGCTGTCACTTATGAGTACGCTTTTGCTTGTACATAGATATGATGTTTCCACTATGTTCTATACTATTAACAGCTTTCGCACCCTTTTGAGATCAAACTACTTATTCGATAGGAGTTTATATGATACTACTCATTAGCTATTACTATCGTTTATGGTGATGCTCTGATATACTGTTATATATACCATTTTTTTTTATCTATTTAGTTTACAGGTACATGATCAGACATGACGCAAAGTATCAATTTGTTACTTTTCATAGTAGTCGCTATGTTTATCTAGTGCTTCAGATAGTCAGCATTTTCCATTTCACATTCAACTCGATGCTACTCTCTGCACAAGTGTCCTTTCACATACTCGTTCCCTTATAATCTGTGGGTTTCACTGCCGCTTATATGTCTCGACTATGCACACAACTCACGACTCCATTTGCTCCTCACGATTACTTCTACCTCTGTTTAGTCCATGTATGGCTACACCCCTCACGCCCGCCCACTAAACCACAATTCTGTCATATATCCATATCGTGATCTTATTTATTCTCGTTTCCCAAACCCCCTCTCATCTCAGTGAGGACGAATACTTTCACATGTTCCTGTTCATCTACATGCATCAATCAACTCATTTAATTGCTTTTTTCACTTTCAACTCTCGGTATATTTCTATCTACCGTAACTCGAGCGCAAACGAAGGGGTGATCCATTCATTTCTTTATACTATCCTTTTTTTCACTATCTAATCTATACATGAGTTGATGACTTTGTTTTAAAGTTTTAGCCTGCAAAGATGCAACTAATGTGTGAAAGATTCCTTAAAATTTATGTCTAACAGATATCATATTCAAAAGATATATATTAAAGGTACAATAATGAAGTTAATTATTATCTATCGTCTATTACTGTTTATTATTATTTATTATTATTATTATATTATTATTAATTATCTTTATTATTAT
>JABUQX010008674.1:20000-37147 GCA_015478945.1 Trachelipus rathkii
ATATATATATATATATATATATATATATATATATATATATATATATATATATATATATATATATATATATATATATATATATATATATATATATATATATATATATATATATATATATATTCTTTATATATATATAGCCTATATATATATATATATATAATTGAAGCTACTCTAGGTGAGATTTGGTCGATAAAGGATGACGTTTTCGGCGCAGTCAAAGGGATGAAGATTTTCTTTAGTGCATAATAATGATAACAGTGAAGATTTCGCTGCTGTGGTTTTAGGGCGACAGGATAAGCAGCTGACCCTTTTGCTTTTATTACTCTTGGACAAGCGTTGGAATCTTATGGCCTAGAAGCAAGATCTTCTGGAGAGCTCTGGGAGAACGAGTTTTGAGGCCTAATGGAAGAAGATGCTAGTTCTACTGAAAGGGCGAAAACCCTACCTGAGAGTGTTTAACTTGAGGACTGGCTTCGCAAACCATTGCGCCGAGAAATGGCTTTCTAGAGTGCTCTAAGGTTATGAGTTTCGGGCCAGAAGGAGAAGACGCTGGACCAACTGACAGGGCGAAGAAACTCTTCCTGGAAATATAATTATATATATATATATATAATATATATATATATATATATATATATATATATATATATATATATATATATATATATATGTGATTCTATCTATATATATATATATATATATATATATATATATATATATATATATATATATATATATATATATATATATATATATATATATGTGTGTGTGTGTGTGTGTGTGTGTGTGTGTGTGTGTGTTTGTGTGTGTATGTGTGTGTGTGTGGTCTGAAATAAAGGGAAAAACTGTAAAATAACCCTGAGAAAAGTTATGGTCTCAATATTATAAATGCATGGCACACAAATATGTCTACGGTGGTGTTCCACCTCCCTTACCCCAGACCCGTGAGTGCTATAAATGATACAAAAAAAGGAAGCATCTGGCTACTATAACACTCGGGGAATAATAAAATTTAATTTTATTAGGAGGCTCCATAACTTTTTTCATTGACATTTCTAGATGTTTTTTTTATGTTTTATAATCATTGTATTCCATTCGAAACGTTTCCTGTAAGTTTCATGAAAATTAGCTGATGTCTCAATTATTGATAATTTTCCTCCATAAACAAAATGGAATTATAGAAATTTGTCATATTGAACCTTTATTACTTATTAAGTTTTTTTTACGTTTTGGGTCACACTTCTCTTCCAGTATCTTCTAAAGCGGCGTTTTTGTTATTTTTTTCATCATGAAGTTAGGCGTAATTCGCTTTAGGTTAGGGGGGTTTGGTTTTCGGTACGGGTTGGGTAGGATTTTTGAATAAGGCTCATTATATATATATATGTACCCTAACTATATATATATATATCATAATATACTATATTATATACTATATATATAATTATATATATATATATTTATATAATAGGTATATTTAATTATAATATAAATTACATATCTACTAGTATTCCTACTATAATTATACCTTATTATAGTGTTCTATATACGTTTATATATACTATATATATATAACTTAAATATATAGATAGTTCAGTGAAGTACTCATTCTTAACTAATATTTTATCGTTATATACATATATACCTATTTTATTATAGCTATAATATATAATATAATAATAACAGATATTAATATATAATAGGATATTTAATAGCTTTTTTTAATATATATATAAAACTATAATAATTAATAAGTTATGAATAATTATATGAAGCAAGTTGTATATTAAAAGTTTTATTTTTGTTTATATATATATAATATATGGGTAAGAGTTGACAAAGTTCTTAGATCACATATATCATATTATTTATATAATATATTATATATTTATATATATAATATATTATATATATTATCATATATATTATTAAATTTATATATATATATATATATATATATAATTATATATATATATTATATATACTATTATAACTATATTTTATCTATATATATATATATTTAAGATACTTTATATATAAATCCATGTAAATATTTATTATATAAAATTTCTTATTATTGGTTATATTTATTCTTCGCTTATATATAGCCATTATTAGGAAATTATATATTAATTACTATAATATATATTATACTATAATATACGCGGTTTAACGGGGGAAGCACAGGAGGCAGGCCTGGATGTAAAAAGAATATTATATATTTAACTGTCTGTTCATCTTTTACGAGGAAGAATTCAAATCTAAAAACACATAAAAAATTGCTATATATACATATTAACTATAAATTTTAATATATCTATTATTATATACATTATATTTAATATTTTATATTATATATTATATTATTATTCTTGGTATTATTATTATATTTAGCATCTATATCTATAAATTATATTGCTAGGTCTAGCAAAAGGTCTTATGTAAATATATGATATGTATCCTCATTAATTCATGAAATTTTAATACACTATATATATATATATATAAGGATTTATATATATATATACTACTCCATATAAAAATTATTAATTTATGCCTTTTTATCGGCTGTAAGCTTATTTATATGTATTGCTATATATTTATAGGAAATTGAGAATGAAAAAAGATACTCGCCTCTAGGCAGTTAATCGTGTGTGATGAAAATATAAATTAAGAGTTTGTAAAAAGGAAAAAAACTCATAACTGAAGAAAAGATATAAACTCCGTTCAAAATCTTATATTCATTCCAGTTGAAAAAATTAAAAAGGTTTTGTTCCTCCATCAAATCCCGCTTGTTTCCCCCCCCTTTCCCTTTTAAAAAAAAATAAAAAAAGTTACAAAACTTAAACTTCAAACATTTTTACAAATGGAATTCTTTCCTGGGGCTATAATAACAACTATTCCCCATTACAAACAATCTTCTATTAAAATACGCGGAGAAATAATAAAATTAATGATAATAATAACACATAACAACATAATATATAATATATATAATAATAATTATATAATAATAATAATACATAATAAATATATAATAATAATATATAGAATAATAATAATAATAATAATAATATAATAATTAATATAATCAATAATGAATAATTATTATTAATTAATATAATATTAATAATATAATATAATAAAATTATATTATTATTATTATTATTATTATTAATTATTATTATTATTATTATTATTATAATTATTATTTTATTATTATTATTATTCATAAAAAATATTTTAATTGGTATTATCATTTATTATTTTAATTAGTTTTTAATATTTTTATTATTTTAAATAATTTTGGCTTTATTATTATTATTATTATTATTATTTTATTATTTATTATTATTTAATTACTAATTATTATTATAATTATTATTTTATTATTATTTATTTATTATTTTACTTATGTATTATTATTATTTATTATTATTATTATATTAGTAATTATTATTATTGTTTAATTATTTTTAATTATTTTAATTATTTTAATTATTAATTTTTCTTAAATACCATTATTTTTATTATTATTATTTATTATTATTATTCAGTTCATTAATTAATTATTATTATTATTATTATTATTATTATTTTATTATTATTAGAGTTATTTTATTATTTTAGTTAGTAGTTAGTAGTAGTAGTGGTAGGTGGTAGTAGTAGTAATTGTGAGTAGTAGTTAGTTTAAGGGGTGCTCGACTGTCGATAGGTAAAATTTTTTCTTTGCAGGCGTGATATTGCAAAGCAACATTTCTGGGCATTGGTCATGCAACATATCTCTTCGTTTTTTCAGGCTTGAACACACGCGACACAGATTTCGGGTTTCAAGACATTTTGGGACTGTTCATTTCTATTTTTGGTGGGAGGTAGGATTAAACTATTATTATTGGGGAGTGGAAGTAACCATTTTCGGATGGTTTCATATTTTTCCCCTAAAACCGACAGGAAATCCGATGTCATGGTCGGCTGTTGATCTTGAGACATTTTCCGGTCACTTATATTAATAATTAGATTTTTTGGCACTTTGATGTAGTCAAAGTTTATGATTGTCCCGGTCGGGGAAAGACGCGTTCTTGAGGTTATGTAGACTGTTTCTGAGTTTTTTAACCCTTTGGAAAAAAAAAAAAAAAAAAAATTAAAATACTTAGTATTGTTTAGCCGCCTAAAAGGTGTGGTTTTTCGGTGTCCTAGACGGCGGCTTTTTTAAATGATGCTAGAAAAGATTATCTAATTTTTTAGATTATCCAATCGATATCGAGGTCTTTTACTCCCAAAAATCGATATTTAAATCAACTTCTCTACGTCGGTGGTGTCCAACCTTATAGCTAACTCACTTCGAGCAAATTACATTAAGCAATTAACAAAATTTTAGGCAGAGCCAACTAATAAACATTAATTTATAACAGCTTTAGCGTTTCCCATTCGCAAGACCCCACCCACCCGATCTGGACTGCAAGGCAACGGGCGCTTGGTACCGCGATATCTTCACACGCGCCCCCCCGCGGTGCTTCATTTAATTTATTCGGCGAAAATCGGAGAGTACTTTAAACACGGGGCGCCTTTGAACTATAGTGTAAGCGATTATCACGTGCAGTTATTCGCTGCGAGCCTGCGTAAAATTAAGGTTAGCGCACTTCGTAGGCGATCACCCGTATGGCAGTACATGTCAGGCCTCGCTGCTGCGCTTGTTAAAATCTTCGATTCGCGAATTAATAAACGGGCCGGGCTGCGGAAGGATACTTTGTTTATCAAACAAATTTCTTTACAAAATATGTGTCGGAAATGGTTTGACAAAAGTTTTTTAATATTTTAGTTAATTTTATATTAAGGATACTAATATATGGTATCCTTTCATAAAATAGATACATATAAGTTAAGAGTATAAACGCAGCTAATTGTCAGCTGATCCGACGGGCGCGCTAGGCCGTTTCCAGGTACTCATTTATTTCCTGTTCTTTGATTGGCTAATGTAATTTTTTTTCAAATTCGAAGTCGTATTCAGAGTGATTTTGCACGCGGCTGGTACTGCGGGCATTCGGACGCGACTGCTTATCAGTGTATTATGGTTAACTAGGGTAATACACGCTATTTATATATTTAATATGTATTATATAAAAGGCTTAAAAATTATTAAAAATAAATAAAATAATAACATAACCATTATTATTGATAATAACGAAATAAGGACAGGTTTGTGATTCTTCTCTCAACTCAAGGCTTTTATAATTAAGTTTTTAAGTTATAAATATTTAATTATATATGATTATATATAATTTAGGGGTGTACATTAATAGTGATTATAATATCTAGATTGGTATAATATACTATACTAATAAATAATTATATATAATGTATATAATTTATGTGCTATTATTACTTAATATATATATATATATATAAAATAACTGTGAGTCTAGGTACTGAGTAAATCCACCGGCTTCCTTTAGTAGGTATAATAAATCAATATATATACAAGTTTATTAAGGAATAATTTAAAACTTTAAATCCCTAAGTAATAATAACAATATTAATAAGGTATACTACTTAATAATAATAAAGGTTACTATCCGATAAAAATACTATCGTATAATATAATAATTATATTTTGATATCATAACTTCAATAGGGCCTTATTTGTATATATACTATAAAAATATACTATATAAATTTTATAGTATAAGTTATATGTTTGTTAAATATTATCATATTAATATAAATTAACAATAGTACACCGATACACTAATTAATTCGGATATTATTCCTTATTGTTACGTGTTTTGTGGTTATATAGTATTAGTGAAACGTCGATCCAGGTGTATTTGTCAATTACATAAGATATTACTACATATATGTAGTACTATAATATACATAAATTGTTTGAATTTTATTTATTTTTAATCATTTACGTGATTATAGAATACGCCGAGCGCCGCAGTGAAGCATATTTATTGCTTCGCGAAGCTACGGTTGGTGGCGAACACTGCTCTACGTGCCTGGAGGAGGTCCTTTATTGGAATGGACAACTGTGGACTGATTAAGCTTTAAGTAAAAAATAAATAGCGATTGATTATGTACCATAATATAATTGATAATATAGGTTATATATGTTTAGTCATTATATTATGTATAGTATACATATCTACCTGCAGTATTTATCTATGAAAATAAATTTATTAATATTAGCTTAATCGTAAATAATGTATTCTGTATATAGCGTCTATTATTATCTAATCTGATTTTAATACATACTTTATATTATCGTTTTTTCACTACTTAAAAATTATGAACAAATTATATATTCTCTACCTATAACTATATACTAACTAATATACGTAACATTTACTCTCCTCAAAGAAAGTTCACAAGTTTGGCCGCTTTTTTACTTCCCTTCACTTTAGTAGAGTTCTAGTTGAATGCATCTCTATAAACTTGTGTACCAACGCTGGTAATAGTCAGCTTGCTGCACATAGGTTTTCAAACCAAATACGCGCTAGTACAGGGAGGTGATGAGTCTTCTAAGGCTTGAATGGTCTGTATTGATGAAAAAATAATGGCGACGGATTCGTCTCAGATCAACTTGGAGGGGTTCTCGAGAATTGGAATCGGTGTTTACGCTTGGGGGTGTTCATACATGCGTCCAGAGGCGCGCAAGGTGCATTTGCACCTTTTCCCAGCGGTCCTAGCCGAGTCCAGAAGCCAGGAGCCGGAGCGGAGGCAGAATCCGAAGCGATAGTGAGCTAGAAATGATAGCAGAGAGTGCGTTAGCAAGAGGAAGATGGAGAGAAGTATGATAGAAATCGGATACTGTAGAGATCATCTCATGTAACCGAAATTATACTTATATGAGGCAATTGCCGGAAGCGTGTTAGCTCTTATGGTAGGTGTGGCGAATGCGAGTTAGCAACATTCGGACAATAATACTTCATCCTTAATTTTTTTTGAGATTTGAATTGTTGTGGTTTACGTATATAACGATAAACTTCATCACGCATTCTCAGATCTCATGTTAACTGCGGCAACCCTGAGGATCCAGAGTGAGGAGTTCAGAAAAAACAAGGCACTAGAATGTATAATGAGAGAAAATATAGCGAGGCGCACGACAGAAAAGTGATGATTCCAGAGGAATCGAAAATGGTAGGTCCCAACTGAGATTTGAGGCGACTGAATCATAAAATTGGGGTATTTGGACCTAAAAATAAAGATTTTATAGGTGAAATTTAAGCTATTACATTACTTTTATGGTCATATAGGACATAATCAGCCAATAATGTTTGAACAACATATTAAACTTCTCACCATTTATTTATTTTCAGTATCATATTCTAATTTATTTAATTTATTTGATTACATGGTATTTATTTACACATGTTTTCGCAGAACTTTTCTATAAGTGTTTACATTTTTACTTACACTAAATAATAAAAACAATTTAATTCTAAAATATATGCAATAAACTTTATCAACGTAAATCGATGAAAAAAAATAGTTGGCGAATTAATAAGGATATAAAATAAAATATAATCTTAATTTTGTTTCAAAAATTGCATACATGTTATTCCACAATCAATATTCTCTCTATAATAAATACATATATATTCTTTATTATAATTTATTATTATAATCTTTATTATTACTAATTATTATTTCATTTTTATTAATATTATTATCTATTATTTATTACTTTATATTATTATTATTATTATTTTATTTTATTTATTATATTATTATTATATATTATTTATAATCTTTCAATATTTATTATTTATCAATTTCGTTTATACAAACGATGTCTTTCAAAAAATTACACTTTTCTCTTTATTAGTTTACTACGGTCTATCTTTATGTTATCTTTAAAATATAAGGATGTTTGTAATTGTGGGAATGTTTCTCTTTTATTGAGCGAAAATTCTTTTTATACAAATGTTCTGAGTTTAGTTGTTGTAACTTTTAAGATGCTCTTGCTTAATTTGTCACTTTTGGATGATCAAATTATTCTGAACTGATGTTTATTTTGTTCTAGTTTTATGATTTTTTTCCCTTTTAAACTTGATTAATGCTGCATGTTCAATAATCACGAAAAAAACGTGTGCTAGTATTTTTTCATTTCTTTCCATTCTTCTTAATTTTTATAATACTCAATTATACTATAAATACACTTATTCATCTTACTATTCTTATAATCTACTTACTTCATATATATATAATTTACATTTTATATAAATAAGTTATTATATTTTTCGTCTTTTTTTACTATCTATCTATATATCCTCTATTATACTACTTATCCCTTATTAATTCATATATTACTATCTATATATATCTATCTCCCGGTACGGGTATCTAATTTCTATTATACTTCTATTACTACCTTACCGACTTTATATATTCATTATTATAATATATGTACCATATTTATATTTTTTATACTGTATTATATATTTATTATTATATTTATTACATATATATTAATTAATATTATTTCAGAGGAGGCCTCGCTACTGGGTGCTCCGTTAAAGGCGCGCTATATATATATATATTATATATTTCTTTAATAATATCATATATATATAATCTTATTATATACTATTATTTATAATTATATATTTAATTCATTATATACAATATATATTTAATGTAGTATTTAATATTATATATATATTAATAATATAATATATTATTATTTTTCTATATATATATTATATTATTATTTACTTAATATCTTATTATATATATATTAAATTTTAGTCTTCGAGGTCATAGATTCTCTTTGTTATATTTACTCTTATTATAATATATATAATTATAATATTATCATTTTAATATTAATTACCTTATATTATATTATTTTATAATTCATTATATTATACGTTTTTCTCTATCACATCTTATTATAAGAATATAATAATATTATATATAGTTCTTTATAATATCCTATATTTTACTTATATTACTATATATATATATAATATATATATTATTATCATTATATTTATACCTATATTTTACTATATTAATATAAAAATATAACCAAAATTTAATAATATATCTATTTTATAATTTTTTTTTCTATATATACTATATCTATATATACTTTATCTACTTCACTATTACCTACTATTCCTACTAATACTACTAAGTACCTATTTTCATGAAACTTTAAACGTTTAAAATGATCTTGATGTTATCATTAAGTAAAAACTTAATTAGTCATAAAGTTAATTATGACACTTTTCTATAATTCTTTTTGTTTTATGGAGGTCCAATATCAATTAAGTGCAGACACTCGTATTTTCGTCTCCCCATACTCTCATGTAATTTAGCAGGAAATCGTCTCGAATGGAATAATGATTTTCAAATAAAAAAATACATCTTAGAACAGCCAAAGTTATCGAGTCCTAATAAATAAATTTTATTATTATTCCCCGAGTGTTATAGTTGCCAGATGCTTCTTTTTTGTAATAATTTATGTAGACTCCCCCAGGGTCTTGGGTAGGAGTGGACACACCGTCAGACCATTTGTGTGCTATGCTTATATATATTGGACCATAACTTTTCCAGGTATATTTTCAGTTTTATCCTTTATTTCAAACACACCACTAAAACACGCATAACACACAACTCACCACACAGCCACCACACATCCCCCCTTACACCACATCTAAGTCCTCTTATTATATTCTCTCTAGCTATTCACATATCTCTCTCTTAATATATATTTACATACTATAAATCTTAACTCGTCTTATTATAAGAAGTAAATAAGAATTTACATATTTATTTCTCTGGATAATATTACTCCGGTCCCCATTCTCTTCCTATCAGACGAGACGCATCTGCGTGAAGTCGGGAACTCTTAGCTATGAGTATATTAGTCTATCAATCCTTACATGTAATAAACTTCGGAGTAATAAATAAATAATATTCGTGCTTTCTAATTGAACAAATTCTATCTCTCTCTTTCTCTCTGGGTGTCTAAAATGCACCAGAATCAGGATCGCATTAGGCATTTCAAGGCATTAATAGTGTTGCGGACCGCCCAATCCAGCTACCACTGTGCCTTTGTGTCGCCTTTACGACATGCAGAACGTTCGTTGTTGGAAATTCTTCTTCTCATCTACATCACATAGGGATTAAGATAATATTTTAAACTATACTAATTAACAGAAAGTATGAATATTTATTCTTTGTGGTACATTATTCTTTCTCATCTTTTCTAGAGATAGCCTAGTAGGTGGTACTGGCCAGACGTCCCGTTTTGCAGGGACTGTCCTTGCATTTCACTTTTTTAGAAATGTTTTGTCGCCGCATAAAATTTTACGAATGCGGGATGAGTGTAAAGTCAAGTCTATTTGGTTCAAATTAGGGGGGAGGTAGTAAATATTGATTTATAGATTATAGAGTTTTTCTTATTACTACTAAATTTGATTAATTATTTTTGGGTTAAAATATATAATATATGCTTGCTTATAGCCTATTCAGGCTTAAATTTATAAAGTATAGTCTAGGCATGAAGATGACTGTCCCGCATTAGGTTGAAAAAATCTGGCCAGCCTACTATAGGTGATTATGATATAAAATAAGCTTCAGTATTTGCCTATGCGGATATTGAAAATCGGAGCTGATATGGAATCCGGTCACTTCACCATATGCTTTCGCAGTTGTGGGTGGGTGGGGTGGAGTGAGTAGCTACAGCTCCCATCCCCCCCCTGAAAAAAAAAATTTTGAGAAATCAACATTTTTGGAAAATTTTAAAGTGAAAGCAAAAGAAAAAAACTTCAAACATTTATACTCGACAAATTGAAATCCCCAAAAAATAATTGGATAAAAACAAATATTGGTGACTGGAAATTCAGCCATTCCCAAGTTCCCCTCCCCCGAAACAAAACATATGTAAAGTAGAAATCGAGAGAGGAGGAGAGGGAGTAAACCAAGGTGAATATTCCAAAGAAATTATAAGTTACGTAAATTCATATGTACTTAATTTATAAATAATACAAAGATCTGTAGGTTAGTGTACTTTTAATGTTGTAAGTGCGTAGTGTACCTAAAATAGGAAACTTTATTTTCCCAGGGGCCGAAGATACAAACGGCTATGATATTATGAAATAACTCCACAAAAATCCTTTGTTCCGAATTGGCCGCTAAGCGATTTTCAAACTATCAGCAACTGCTTAATTTTATATAAATGTTTATTTCTATTTTAATGGAGTCATTCAATTAAATTAATTCTAATTTCATTCTTTTATTTGGAAAATCTCTGGCTTAATATTATCCAGCAGTTAATTACGGGGAATCTGGAATAGCAACTTTATGTATAATTATATATATATATACTATATAACTAACTATATAAATTCTCTCTCTATCTATTTATTCCTATTCCTATATATCTAATTTATATATACTATAATATATACACTCTCTTCTCTCCTTTTTTTTCCCCTCCTTCTACTCTCTCTTTTTCTTTAACCTCTCTTTTTCTCTCTCTATCTCTCTTCAATAATGACCTTTTATCTGTTACTTCCATTCTCAATCTCCTCTTTCTCTCTCTCTCTCCCAATCATCTACTTCTCTTCTCTCTCAGATTTTTTTGTTTTTTAACAACGATATTTTATATAATAGTTAATACTATATATTATATATATATATATATTAATATATATCATTATATCTTATTTTATATAAATATATATACAGTTGGATTATATATATATATATACATATATATATATATAAGTATAAGTATGTTTGTGGCGTGTGTTGTGTGTTGTTGTTGTGTGTGTTGGTGTGTGTGTGTGTGTGTAGGTATGTGTGTGGTGTCGTGTGTGGGTTGCAAATTGTGGTTAGGTGGTGTGTGCGAATTGGCGCAAACTTGCAAAAATGTAGTAAAATACAGGGATCAGGACAATAAAAAACCATGTCATAAAAGAAGTTACTACGTTTAGGGACGAAATTGTTATTTTATAATATAATTTAACAAAACCATGAAACAATATTTTAAAATAATAATAATTATTGCAATTAAAAATACTAGTGAAATACGGAGGAATTAAGAAAAGTGCCCTACGTGACGAAACATCAATTTTAGCATCTCCAACCAGCAATCTCTCTCTCCTCTTTGCTCTCTCTCTCTGAATTCTGAATTTGAAACACTAACCAGTTTTGCTTCTGTTCTTGACGTTTTTGTAGGTTGTATGAGGAAGGCAATTTGCTTTTAATTAATATATTCATTGTTCCCTTGAGTGTATTTCAATATTCAACATATTGGGGTAGGTAATTTAAAGTTATTGTTTTATTAACTTATTATATTTCTTGGACAATATCTTGTTATTAGTAGATAAAATGCGTTGTTATGTATTACGTCACGTATGCTACGCTCCTGACTAGTTTTATATATATATATATATATATATTATTATATATATATATATATATATATATATATATATATATATATAATTTAATATTAATTATATATATATATATTATTATAGTATATATATATAATATATATATATATTAGTATATATATACTATATATATATAATATATATAGGTATATAATATATAATAATGCGTATGACACACATACCTACCTTAATCATATAAGTTGTTACTATGGCGTCATTCTGCTAAATTATTCATAGCTTTAAATCACAGTAACTTGTATCTTGAGACTGCACATGAATATTACAAGTGGTTACATAGAACATATATAGAGAAAAAAGAAGCAAACCACATGGGCTAGATTTGAGACTGTGCAGTTAGTAATATTGTAATTAATCGCCAAACATCCTCATGCAAATTCAAAAGCACCCCTAGGGCTTGTCATAACTTACATAGTATACCATGAAAATGAACAACTAAAAAAAAAAAAAAAAAATTCCTATAAGACTAAAGTACATGCTAACACACTACAAGCTTTAATAAGTCTATCTTTAATAACTTGATATATGATTCAGACTGGAGAGGTACCTTCTTCATCTACCTTCTTCTCCCCAAGACTGGGGGGTAAGGTGCTTAACATGCACGGCAGAAACAGAAAAGTGGTAGTACAGAATGAAGCAAGTCTAAAATAAGCCTAGCCTTCACCCTTTTACCTTTTAGTGGAGAGACTAGTATGCAGTCAGAAATGCCCCTAGAGCTTCACGGGACTGCGACGGACCTCCTATGGGATCTCATGAATGGTGGAGTTTATGCCTTGACCCAGGTGGCGCCAAACCATACTACTCACAAAACTGTATTGCTTTGCTCGTTATGCCCTTATCTTTCACGGCCTCTGGCCCCCCCACTCAAAATATCAATTCCTTTTTCCCAATTTTTTTTCCTCCAAAACTTTCCTATACTTCCTTGAATCAAATTTTTCTTTGGTCTCCCAGCGCTGTTTGATCCCAGCTCACACAACACTATACATCGTATTAACAACACGACACTATCATCATCCTTTCCCATATGACCCAAACATCTCAATGTCTTTTCTTTATTCTCTCATTTACTTTCTTTCACACATTCCCATAACCTCTCTCTGGGTCATTATCAATTCTTCTCTCGCTACATCCCTAAGATTGTCCATCTAAACACATTGTACTTTAAAACTATACCTCTTATTAGACCATAGTCTCACTACTTATACATTAACACAGGTAAACTTACCATAAGAACCTAGCTCACTCAAAACTTAGTCGCCTTTTCAATCCTCGCACGGAGTTCATTGCACCAGCACCTTCTGCATTCACAAACTTTCATACTCAATATGGCCTCAACCAATCACTTTTTCAACTAACATTAATCAACTCCATAGGTGGGTTCTGGCTCATATATATATTTTATAATGTCAGAAAATTTGGATGGCATTTTTATATAATATATATATATAATATATTATTATAATATATATCTATATATATATATATATATAAATATATATATATATATATATATATACTAAATATATTTATTTTATATAAAATATAAAATAAAAATCCAAAAAAAAAAAAAAAAAAAAAAAGGGTTTTTTTTTTCCACAACGCTTTTTTTTTCCCCTTTGGGGAAAAAAGTTCCCCCCCCAGGGGAAAAAAAAATTGGACAGGGAAAGTCAGGGAAACATCTTTAAGATAGGCTGAAAGTCAGGGAAATTCAAAAAAGTCAGGGAAAATTTTAAAATTTCAAAACAATATTTTTTATGAGTAATTATATTTTTGCATAATTTTTGATATATTTGATATGTTCCTTACTGTATATTGTGGAATAAGAGATGTATTTGATAAGTGAATGAAAGGATGGGCGAGGAAAATTTTTTTGACATTCCATAAACTATCTTCTCCTCCTGTTTGTGTCAATAGTAAGTTCGCTTTTTGGAAAATTCGTGTTATTCTTGTTTGTAAGAGTGTTGTTCCAAGTTCATCCTTTTGATTGAAAGTGATTGGTGTATGGATGTTTTAGACTGTATGACTTATGACTTAATGTTTTTATTATATCTTTTTCTTTTTAGGGATTTATACTTCTTGAGTAGGTTTGTTTTTTTTTCTTTTTTTTTTTTTTTTGAGGTTTGACTAAGTGATTTTGGATTTTTGTGCAGGTTGAAGGTATTTTTATTTATTTATAAAGACTTTATGATGTCTAGTAATAAAAGGACGTCAACTGACCCACAGTTTAAAAATCCAGGGGGGGGTGGTTGGGTAAAGGACTGATAGTTTCCAAGGCATACTGTAAGTATGTTTTAAAAGAACTTTGATCTATCTACAATGGGACGCAAGCCGAAGTTCCACATTCAAGAGGGGAAACTCATTTGAATTTAATCAAAACTTGGCAGGACCAACCATATGAAAATTTTTTTTTTTCGTTATGTGTTCTAATAATACAATATTAGTGAAAGTGTTGTGCACTGAAAATATGCATTCCATAACTTCTAATATACTCAACGATTGTAAATGACCCTGAGTGTTTATTAATAACCAACCAAAAACAGTTTATCAAGTTTCATCTTTTTGCATCAAAGATGATGTTACAGGATCTGAATAATGATAATTTTAAAGGTGGTGGATGATAAAATGTCTTTAAACTCGTGTGGCAGATATAGGGAAACATTTAAATTAATGTTCCAGATAGTGCGGTAGCTTTTGTGGTCATCTCCTCAGCGATCTAATTTTTTTAAAAAAAAATTGGGGGGGGGGGGGGGGGGGGGGGCCCCCCCCCGGGGGATTAAATGTAAATATGTGATTAACCATGGACTTGGCTCTCTATTTTTCTAGAAAGCAAAAGCAACAATAACTCTTACTTTGCAAGTGAAGCTCTTACTACCCCCTGAATTAAAAATTCAATATTTTTGGTGATGATTGTCTTTCTAGAGACTTGATTAGTTTTTTTTTTTTCTATAGTAACTGGGAATCCTTGTTATGTGGAATTGGTGGCAATTATTAATTTTGGACTGATATTTTTTGCATGGAAGCGACAGTGGAAGGAGGTTTTCTATAAATTAAAGCAATTTTAGTGGAGAGTCTGAAGAAATAGTCTGATTTCTCAAAGAACAGTGTACAATGCCTATAAGATCTCATGAAAGTTTCATAAAAGTTTCTATCACTCAATAAATGTTGACAAATGGATGAGGCTACGCATTTCTGTTATGAAGAATCTCAGAGTCAAAACAGAACCAAAGAAGAAGAAGAGAAATAAAAGGTTTTGAAAAAGAAATTATCATACAGATCTAAAACTTGAAGAGCAGAGAAAGATGTTAAAATGAAAGCTTTGACAGAAGAAGACCTATAAAATAAAAATTTCAGATGCTTGAGAAGAAAAGTTAACCTAAATCTCCCATTTAGAACTTTTGTGATCAAAGTGGACGTTATTCACCTAGTCCATTAATGTAAGCTTTTTAATTTATTTCTTTTTTGTATAAATAAACTGTTTAACTTTTGGAAAAAAAAAAAAAAAAGTGCATTGGACGGCTATGGGGAAGGTATAGGCTGATTACTAAAAAAAATAAAATATTTTTTTAAATTCATCCATGATGATGACAGTTTCTAAAGTAAATTTTCAATAATTTAATGTATGAACTGAGTAAATAGGCTGCAATAATATTTAAAAATTAAGAAAAATTTTATTTTATACTTAAAAGTAACGAACACACTGGTCAGGGAAATTTTGCGATTGGTCAAGGAAATGTGGGGAAAGTTCAGGGAAATCAAAATTTAGTGTGGAACCCTGATTATATATATATTATACCATTATTATAAAAAACAGAGAATATTTATAATTAATGTTAGATATATATATATATATATATATATATATATATATATATTCTTCAGATGGTAAATTTTATATTTTTATAAAGTAATTGTATTAAAATATAATAAAATATAATATTCTTTTAATAAAAATAAAAAACTTGAAAAGAAATTTTTTTATATATATACGGTATGTATATACGTATTATATATATATATATCATATTATATATATATATATATATATAATATATATATATTATATTATATATATGATAATATATATTAATTATATATATATTATATATTACAAACTAATTTTTACTAATTCAGGAAGATCTATTTTAATAATTTTTTCTTAGATTTTTGAACGAATCTTTCAATAAAATTGAAACAAAATTGGATTTTTCTCTAAATGTTAGATAATGTTAAAAGTTAAAAAGCATCTGGAAGAAAATTCGGAAAAGTTAAAAAATTTAATTCATTCTGGGGCGAACTGATAGGGAGCTGAATTCGTTTGAAGCAGAGAGAACGTACAATTATTCGCAAAGTTGAAGTATAGCTTTATTGAAGCTTTATCTTTTTGATATTGAAAGGAACTCCATAGAATCCCAGTCAGGATTTTGATACTACGTTATTATTTGTAATAAGACCATGATCCCATGCTCATTTTATATATTATATATATATTATATATATATATATATATATATATATCTATTAAAAAAAAAAATTTTATATATTATATATTATATATATATATATATATATATATATTATTATTATATATATATATATATATATAATATCTATTATATTAAAAAGGGGGTTTTTTGTGTAACATGCATGCATGGAATAGGATGTTAAAGTAGAAGAGCTCGACTTAAGTAAAAGATAAGCTTCTCCGCATGTACACTA
>JABUQX010008675.1:0-10000 GCA_015478945.1 Trachelipus rathkii
ATATATATATATATATATATGGTATATATAGAGAGTATATATATATATATATATATATATATATATATATATATATATATATATATATATATATATATATATATATAATAATAGGTTATATATATATATGGAGTATAGATTTATATAAGTATATATATATATATATATATATATATATATATAGTATAAATATATATATATATATATATATATATAAGTATATATATATATATATATATATATATATATATATATATATTTCTTTTCTTCTTTCTTCACCTTCCTCTTAGCCCTCCTAAGATTGGGGGTGGGCAGTGCCACAAGCATCGGAAAAGTAGCAGTGCCAGTAGTAGAGAACATGACAAACGTCGAAAAGAAAGCCCAGCTTCCTACCGCCCTCTGTACCATTAATTAGTGAGAGCTCAGTCACAGACAGAAAATCCACCCCAGATCATGGGACCGCGACGGACCCCTCACTATGGTAATCAAGTCAATGGGTGGTTCTACCTCTGGCCCAGGTAGGGCCACAACCATTGCTCCCCATACAAACCCCCGGCCATTCTCTCCTATCATGCACCTTTATTCTCGCCTCTGCCAAACTCATACCTCTCTCCTTCAGACATTCTGTTCACCGGACCAATCCACTTCTCTGGTCTCCCAGCCGGTCGGTTCTCCCAACACACTCACCACTATACATCCGTCTAACCAAACCGATTATTATCATTCATCCTTTCCACATGACCAAACCATCTCTTATACTTTCAATTAATTCTCTCATTTATCACTTTCTTCACACCACACAACTCCCTAATACGTCCATTCCTCATTTTATCAATTCTTCTCACACCCAACACGCCCCTAAGATTGTCCATCTGAACACATTGAACTCTAGATCTATACTCTTATTCTAGACCATAGTCTCACTACCATACAATAACACAGGCATAACAACATACCCTCAGCTGTAAGACTCCTAGCACACTCTAAGACTTAGTCCCTGCATTCACCAACGATTTAATTGCAATAGCCACCTTCCTGGCATTCACAACTTTCCTACTACACTCTTGAATCTTCCGTTCCCTTTTCATCCAACATATAACCTAAATATTTAAACTCAGATATTTGTTCCAGCTGCTCACCATCTAACATAACTTCACACTGGAGACACGGTCCTCACTCACAACCATAACCTTACTCTTTATCTACGTTTACTTTCAACCCTCCTTTTCCACACCCTGCCAAATCTCTCTATCAATCCTCCCAAAAACCTTCTTCAGATTCGCCACACAGAACCAAATCATCCGCATATAATAGGTAGGGCACCCTCCACTCAACTCCATTTTCCACCATTCCATCATTATAACACCATTTCCTGCCATCCCCACTTCAAATTTTTCATAACCCCATCCATATACAAATTGAATAACCAAGGAGACATAATGCCAAACCCTGTGGTCTGTCTTACTCCGCTATTAATCCCAAACCAATCACCATTGATACCATTTATTCTTACACACGCTTCACTATCGTCATACTTTTGATTCCATTCAAGAAGCCTACCACCAACACCTCATATCACTAACACCTGCCATAAGCTTCCCTATTAACTCTATCATACGCCTGCTGTAAATCCATAAACCCAAATACAATTTATTCTTCTCCTTCATTTTTCTCAATCATTTGTTTTCAAATGTAAAGATTTGATCCACACATCCTCATACCACCCCTAAACGCAAATTTGGGGTTCTTTCACCAATCAGTCCCCAGTCACCTGACTTACACTCTGACCAAAATACTCAGCGACAAGGCCCCTCCCTACAACACTCCAACAAACTTATTCCCCTATAATTTCTTTTACAGTTCTTTTCTTTCTCCCTTACCCTCTTATAAGGGTACTGCCATCGTTCTCTCCAATCCTTGAACTATACCCCCTCCATAAACGCTTCTCTTTATTACACAATCCTAAATCCAATCAATCACCATCTCGCCTCCTGCCTTTGAGATCATTTCACTATAATTACTCCATACCTGCAGATTTCCTACTAGCCTCTTCAACTTTTCTCACCCTACCCATTACCTCTCCTCCCTACTAATAACCTCATCCTCAAAATACCTATTCTTTTTCTGCATCATCAAACTGCACACATTCATCTAACACCAATACAATGGCAATATTGTGCAGATTTTCTGAAGTGTCTTCCACACTCCCTCACATCCATTTTAATAAAGCCACAAAAGCACCATCCCTTTTCATTATTCTAAGCAGATTCCCCTTATTCTTTACTCTTAATTTGCGCTTCCTTCCAGTAGAAGAGCTTCCTATTTCCTTTTATGTCCTCATTCATCCTCCTTCCAAACTGTTCATTTTTACCTCTTTGTTTTCTCCTACGTAGCACCTTTTAGTATTTCTTTTTCCTCCTTATATATTCCAAGTATCTTCTTCTTTTGAATCTTCTTATCATTTGCTTTTGGGGTACATTCAACTACGCTCTTTTTACCTTCCTTTTAAATCTTCTGCTTTCTTATCACCTCTTCATTCCACCCATTCGCTGTTAACATTCTTAGCCCTTACTTCAGCACAATCCACACACTTCCTTGGTAATTATTTAAATAATTATTGCTTCCCTTTCATTTTGCCCCCCCAGATTTGCCTAGTATCAACTTGTTCTACATTCAACCGTTTTACTAGCGAGCGCTCTACATACTTATCCTTATTATCTGCACACTTCAATCCCCTACCTTTAATTTTACCTACTTCCCTGTATCACCTTCCCTCTCCATCCAAGCCCCCACTCACACCTAATTTTACATAGAACAACATAATGATCCGATAATCCCATTCCTAAACCCCTAACTTGTTTAACATCCAACACCTACTTCAACATCTCCTTCTTCACCAACACTAAATCAATCATACTTTCACTTCGATACCATCTCTACCTACACCAACTCTAGTGTACTTATGGTACTCTTGTGTTTGAAGAAAGCATTACTTACACACATACCTCTCTCTCTTCACAGAAATCAATCACCTTCCTACTTCACTCTCATTTTCTCCTGCCACCCCAAAACCACCTGTTATACCATCCCTTTTTTCATCACCTATCCAACCATTCAGGTCCCCCTCAAAACTATCAATCTGAAGCTCCTACTCACCCCATCCAGAACATCATCCCATTCAGATTATCCCAAAAATCGTACTCTCTTCACGTTTCCCTTAGATGGACCATACGTCACAAACACACATAATACATCTTCTTGACCTTTTCAAACTTAAATTTAAATCATTAGGAATTCTAGACTCATACAATCAAAGCTCCAAGTACGGCAGCTCTCATACCACAGGTCACCATCAAAATTGTAACCCTTTCTCTTCCTCTCTCATTCTCTTCCACACCAGCACGCAATATTTCACATCACAACAATAATTTAATTTCACCTTCCCCATGATTTTGTTCAAAGTCACTGAAGAGTTAAACAAATTTGCTCCTTCTTCTAAATACATCATCCATCACCTCTCCTCTTTCTCCTCAACATCATTCCTCTGACATTACATGTACCCATACGATTCATACAATTTCTCCGAAAGATAGAAGGTCTCCGTTTACGGCGATCACGTGACCTTCGAGGCCTGCATTAGCATTCCTGGCAAGAAATAGATAGTGTAGGCAGCCAACCCAACTACCACCGCCCCCTAGTCGACTTCTACGACACGCACATACGATGTGGGCAATTCTTTCTCCCCTGCACACAGGGATATGAGTAGTAGGATCACTGGTGTGGCTACAAGTGGGTGTGTACTTAATCATGTGGAGGCGATATGTGGATAAACAAAATAGTAATATGTTGCCTGGAGTGATGAGTGCGTGTGAAGAATATGAAACTGAAAAGAGAAAGGCAACTGATCCCTTCGGGAGGTGGGCCTCCTCATCGTTCGAGTATGCGTGTACTCTCCCTCATAAATATATATATATATATAGTATATATATATATATGGTTATATATATATATATATATTATGTATATATATAAAGTAGGTATATATATATATATATTAAGGTTATTATATTTATATATATAGTAAAGTATATATATACATATATTATTATTATTATGTATATATATATATATAAGGTTATATTATATATATACATATATACAGGAAAGAGCTCCATTTATCGCCTTGCAGAGTTCCCGTCTCTACGCGTTATTATTGATACATCTATATGCTATGTATATATATATATATATATATATATGTGAGAGGATATAGAGCATATATATATATATATATAAGGTTATATATATGATTACTATTATTATATATATATATATATATATAATATATATATATATATATATATATATATATATATATATATATATATATTTATCTATATATATAATATAAAATTTATATTTATATATATATATAAATATATATATATATATATATATATATATATATATATATATATATATATATATATATATATATATATATATATAAGAGTATATATAGCATATATATAAGAGTATACTTCTCTCTTTAATTAAATACATACTTTTTAAGTTATTATTAAAAAAATAACTAAAAAAAACGGTAAAAAGTACAGTAATTTTAAAACTTACTCAAAAGATTTCTTCACTCCAATGATAAACAATAAAATCGAAAATTTATTCGTGTATCAAAGATTTTAACCTTTTTACCGAATCAAATAATATACAAATGAAATGACGTCATCAAATTGTATCAATGAGTTTATGACGTAATCAAATTGAATCAATGAGTTTCGTGTATTGTTGACCTTTTTTTTTCTTTTGGTGACGTCACTTTTAGTAATACAATTTAAATTTCAGATTTTTTTCTTGAATAGGTTTCTCTGAGCGTTTTTTTTATTGCATAATTTCATATTTGAATGCAAGTGCTATAATTATCTTAAAATTTATTTATTTTTAACTCAGTATGTGAATGTGATATAAGGTGGTAGGTATATATATATATATATATATATATATAAGCAAGGAGTATAGTTGTATACATATATATATATATATATATATATATATATATATATATATATATATATATATATATATATATATATATATATATATAATAAAAATAATAATAATAATAATAATAATAATAATAAAAAAAAAAAATACATAACACACACACACAAATATTTTATAATAATAATAATAATAATAATAATAATAATAATAATAATGACACACATGTATTACAAATACTAATACTAATACATACATACACACACATACACACACATTAATAATAATAATAATAATAATAATAATAATAATAATAATAATAATAATAATAATAATAATAATAATAATAATAATAATAATAATAATAATAATAATAATAATAATAATGATAATAATAATAATAAAAGTAATGTAATAATAATAATAATAATAATATTTAATAATAATAATAATAATAATAATAATAATAATAATAATAATAATAATAATAATAATAATAAAAGTATATTACGAACCTTATTAATTTTAGCAAATCTCACCAATTTGACTAAAGGGGGCCCCGCCCCACTTATCCCGGACCCATGAGTGGTGGGAAAACCATATAATATTGCCCCACAATATTAAAATATTGCTTCAAAAAAAACAACAAAAAAAACATGCATTTTTAGCAGTAAGATTTTCTTATTGAAATTTGCTTGTTCATATAATCAATAATAATACATTTTGTGATACATATTACTATACATATTGAATACATATTTATAGTAATACATATTGAAATTTGATTCATAAAATGGTTTTAGTATGCTTGATATAATTAATGTATGTGTAAAACAGAAAAAATTAAATACATAGATTTGGATATTCTACGTGAAATGTAATGTTCTAAAAATCTAAATTGAAATAAAAAAAATGCGTTAGGGAAAATTTAAAGATTTTTTGAAAACATTATTAACAGCTAACTTTTTCAAATTTGTTTGTGCATTCTGGTTAAAATAATGTCGTTGGTTTTAACTCTCTCTCTCTCTCTCTCTCTCTCTCTCTCTCTCTCTCTCTCTCTCTCTCTCTTCTCTTTTTCTCTTCTTCTCTCTCTCTTCTCATAACTTTTATTCTTTGCCTTGTCTTTGCTTTTTTCTCTCTCTCTCTCTCTCTCTCTCTCTCTCTCTCTCTCTCTCTCTCTCTCTCTCTCTCTCTCTCTCTCTCTCTCTCTCTCTCTCTCTCTCTCTCTCTCTCTCTCTCTCTCTCTCTCTCTCTCTCTTTCTCTTTCTCTCAAATTTTTTCTCTCTCTCTCTCTCTCTCTCTCTCCTCTCTCTCTCTCTCTCTCTCTCTAATATAATTTTATTTCATCACTCCAAATATTTGTGCCAATGAATAGTCACGGAATAGCTTGGGCAAATGATACAAATGTTACGATAAGAGTTTCGACCCCCCCAAAAAAAAGAAGAAGAAAAAAAAAAGAACAGAGAAAAAATCCCATTACGCATAAGAAACTAAACTTCACCGGTTTATTTTCTCAATAAGAGGAAAATATGACTAAATTGTACAATGATTTAATTTCAAAAAATGCAGTGAGAGAAAAGTTTTATTTTGGCATCCCGCAACGAAGAAATTTAAGTTTTAACATTAATATTTCACCCATTATTTATACAGTATTACATTTAAATTTAACATAGCTGCTATTTTAAAGCTATAAATTATTGGCCTTAAAGTAGGATTTTCTGATGCAAATAGGGACACTTCACATTATTTAGTTTTCTCTATTTCACACCAAATCTAAAGGGAAGACTTCAGAATATTTATTATGTTTATTAAACAACCATGTTTTGGTGTTGAAATTTTATCTTTACTAATAACATTAAATAAGCAAATAATACATTGATGCTGCAAGATGAAGAAAGTTTGACTTTTTGTTTGCATGAGGGCGTTGAAAATATTTTTGTTATTGTAATTGTTATTATTTTTGTTTTTGTTTTTGTTTTTGTTTTTTTTGTTTTCGTGTTTTTGTTTTCGTGTTTTTGTTTTTGTTTTTGTTTTTGTTTTTGTTAAAATATGAGAGAAGTCTTTTCTGCACCCCAAAATTACGTAGGGTATGAAGATCACTTCGGTCAGCATAAATTACAGTTCCTAACCTAACCTAACCTAACCTAACCTAAATCCGTACACTAATCTAATCTAACCTGAATCTAACAATAAATATGGATACACTTGTCATTTACTTGGATTAGTTTTAAATAATATTAAATCCTATAAAAGAGACATAGAGGGTCAAACTCTGAGTAGTTGATGAAGTAGATTTTAAAGTAGATCAGAGTCAAAATAGAAAAAATTTTATATAAATATAACAGAGGTTAAAGCTATTACAAGGAAGTTAAAATATTGTGGGAGCTCCCCCCCTTTTCCATAAATTTAAATAGTTCTTATTAAATTTTATCCATATTAAATATATAGTATATATATATATATATATATATATATAGCTCCCCCCCTTTTCCATAAATTTAAATAGTTCTTATTAAATTTTATCATTATTAACTATACTTAGTTCTCCCTATTATCATGAATTTTAAAGTAAATATTTTTAATACGTTCTTAAGAAAGAAAAGCGTAATAAAACTGTCGCGAAATGTAAATAAAATGAATTATAGAGAAGCAAAATGGTAATTTTACCTATATGAAAATTAATGGCGTGATTTTGAAATATAGATTGGGCGACAAACTCGTGAATAAAACATTTTTGACATTTTCTTAGCTTCTAATCCTTCTCCGAATGCTAATAAACTCTTTCCGCCATTTGGGTTTCTCCTTTGTATCTCTTTCAAGTCGTTCGCATATAAACCCAAAATAATAGCGAGGAAAAGTTTCTTGCACTCCAGTATTGCAAATTTACGGTAGGATATTCTGTCGTATTTCTTTGATTCTCATCGAACAATTGATTGCTAGGGGCCCCAATGAGTATTCAGACCTCAAAAACGAGGTGATTCTCTCTCTCTCTCTCTCTCTCTCTCTCTCTCTCTCTCTCTCTCTCTCTCTCTCTCTCTCTCTCTCTCTCTCTCTCTCTCTCTCTCTCTCTCTCGAGATATTTCTCTCTCTCTCTCTCTCTCTCTCTCTCTCTCTCTCTCTCTCTCTCTCTCTCTCTCTCTCTCTCTCTCTCTCTCTCTGACATGGAGGCGAACATTTCATTTACTTTTCCTTAAAAAAAACTGGTAAACCTTAAGTTTAAATCTTTGTACTATAGTTTTATTCGATGCAAGGATGTTGATACAGGAATTACCTTCGCCTTATAATTCCAGAATCTCATACTTCTTTTATTTCAACCGGAATAGTGCTATATCTATTCTTCGTAACAATAAGGACTCTTTTTGTCTCCTAAAATAAATTCAATATATGTGGTAGTATATATATATATAGTTAAGATATATATATATATCAACCGGAATAGTGCTATATCTATTCTTCGTAACAATAAGGACTCTTTTTGTCTCCTAAAATAAATTCAATAATCCATTTGAATCATCATCCTCAAGCTATTTCGGACATTATTTTAAAAATACGTCAATTCCAAATTCCAACTTTGCATCTTCATCTTTCTCTCCACTTGTTTCTTACGAAGGTAAAACAGTTGGCTTATCTTCTACTAAAGATAAATTCCTCGCTCATATATCATTTGTATCTAATTCCATTTTAGATAATTTCAGTGATATTTCTCTTTTTTTCAACTCCCTCCAACTTATCTACTCGTATGTTTTTAATACTGTAATTCCCTCTAAATATGTGATTTCTGATGTTTTGTTCTTAACACTAAGAACTCTTACGATCCTAACAATACTCCACCTGTGGTTCAAAAACTTGGGCTTGTGAGCTTGTACCCTATCTTAGCAAATTATTTCGTCCATTGCTATCAACTTGTCTTTCCTTCTTGCAAAGCGAGCTCTCTACTGCTACTGCTGCTTTACCAAGTCCACTGTTTATATATAAATTATATAAACTCTACTTACTTGCACTTATGCCAAGTTTTTTTTTTAGTTTACTATAAAAATTTTGGTGTTTAAAATTTTTTATTTTATTTTGATGGCGTTTCACAAGTAGGGTAGTTTAACCTTCTTCCCGACTCTCCTCATTACCAAGCAATATATGTAACATAATCAAATTCTGTTCACAATATAATCAACATCACAACGATGAAATCAGGAGAAACTAAGGGGACTAGCCCAAATGGGTCTTGTCCCAAATTGGTAGGCATGGAAAAGGGTCAATACAACATAAAAAAAAAATTCCCATACAGCCAGCCGCAGATTGTTAGGTAGGTTAGGTTAGGTTAGGTTAGGTTAGGTCAGGTTAGGTTAGGTTAGGTTAGGTTAGGTTAGGTTAGGTTAGGTTAGGTTAGGTTAGGTTAGGTTAAGTTAAGTTAAGTTAAGTTAAGTTAAGTTAAGTTAAGTTAAGTTAAGTTAAGTTAAGTTGTTAAGTTAAGTTGTTAAGTTAAGTTAGGTTAAGTTAGGTTAGGTTAGGTTAGGTTAGGTTAGGTTAGGTTAGGTTAGGTTAAGTTAGGATTAGGTTAAGTTAGGTTAGGTAAAGTTTTATTTGATTCGTTAAAGAAACTCTAAATAACCAGATATTTATTTACAAATGTCGACCATTTGACCTGTCGACCATTTGGGACTAGTTTCTGTGAAAGGTTTACAAAAAAAATAAAATCAGAAGAAAACTAGGTACCTTATTTGTAGAACTTCTGAAGCTGAAAAAAAAAATCTCTAAGGATTTATGGGGAAATTTTAAAGATTATTATCAGAGATTTTCAAGGTCTTGGGGAATGAAACCTCATACCGAACAGAATTCGACTTAAATAGTACGGAGAATAACTCCACTTAGACTAGTAACACGCAAAGCAGTGGTTCCTGACTAGTCTATCGAGTTGAATCCTAAGTCAGCGCATTATTACATAGTTTTTTACGATAAAAAATATAGGAAGGGTGTTCGATATCCCGTT
>JABUQX010008675.1:15000-34647 GCA_015478945.1 Trachelipus rathkii
ACAAGAGCGAAAGATAGTAGCCGAAATGATAGATATGGGGGAAGGTCCACTGGTTAACAAAATGTCTAACATATATTGGGATCATCTCCAAGATTATGAAAGATAAGAGGTTGGAGGAAATTACGCTAACTGCCATAGATTTTAATGAGCAGAGAATTGATAACCGAATTCACCAGTTGTTTCTCCATAGATATTCAGAGGAAAGATATTGTTAGTGGGAATTTTGAAATTTCTTAGAATGAAAATTTTAATGGAAGGTGAAGACGGTAGAATGTATCCAAATTTGGGGCTAAAATAGTTGAAGAATAGTCAGTAGAGCTTAGTGACAAAAAAAAAAAAAAAAAAAAAAAAAAAAACATCAAATTTAGATCTAATTCGAATTACTTCAAATGAGCAACACGAGAATGAGGCAATGTGGGTTGGGCACATTCGCTCGAAATCGGTGGTAGGGTTTGCTTAAATCTTTCTAAGATTCGGTTGAGAAGAGGAAGTGCTGTAGATTTCGAATTATATGAGTAACCCCGTCAAGGTTGAAATTATAATAAAAACCAATAATACCGCAAGAAAGAAATTGATGAGAGAAAAAGATTGTGTTCTAGAAAACACTGATTGTTCTCTAACGATATCTGCCCCAACATCAGAAGACACCAACTTCTATATCTGCTCCAACATCAGAAGACAAAAACTTCTATATCTGCCCCAACATCAGAAGACACCAGCTTCTATATCTGCCCCAACATCAGAAGACATCAACTTCTATTTCTGCCCCAACATCAGAAGACCAATTTCTATATCTGCTCCAATATCAAAAGAAAAACTTCTATATCTGCCCCAACATCAGAAAACACCAGCTTCTATATCTGCCCAACATCAGAAGACACCAACTTCTATATCTGCTCCAACATCAGAAGACAAAAACTTCTATATCTGCCCCAACATCAGCAGACACCAACTTCTATATCTGCCATATCATCAGAAAACACCAACTTCTATATCTGCCCCAATATCAAAAGACACCAATTCTATATCTGTCTCAACATCAGAAGCCACCAACTTCTAAGTGAAGAAGAATGGATATATAAATGAGTGACAATGTTTTAAATATGAAACATCCCCGACCATTTTCCAGGCCAACATGTTTGTTCTTACATCTTACAAAATGAAAGAGCATTTAAGCGTGTAAAGTGTTGTAGGTATGATATTTGAGGAACCAAACACAGGGTGCCTCTCTCTCTCCTCTCTCTCTCTCTCACTCTCTCTCTCTGGGCTCTCGTCTTCTCTCTCTCTCTTCTATATATATATATATATATATATATATATATAATATTATTATATATATATATATATATTATATATATATATATATATATATATATTATATATATATATATATATATATATATTATTAATAATTGCTAATAATGCAAAGATATGAACTGTTAATAAAAGAACATATAAAGGGAAGGTAAAGAAATTTACTGCCTCTCTGGGATTGAACCCCGCTTGTTACGAAGAAGGACAATATACCCGATGCTTTAACACTGAGCTAATCCTCCAACCCAAAAAAGGTTGGGTTCAAGAACAGCTTTAAAGCAACGAGCTCCCGTCAAAGCGACATCACCAGGTGTCCGGCCTGTTCATATCCCTCGTTCTTTATATTATAGATGTTAAATTTTTTTGGGTGGAGGATGCTCAGCGTAAAGGATCGGGTTATATTGTCTCATTGTCAACAAGAGGTGGTTGCATCCCAGGAAGGCAGTAATATTTTTACTTCCTAATTATATGTTCTTTCTTTAATAATATATTATATATATATTATATATATATATATATATATATATATATATATATTATATATATATATATATATATATATATATATATATTATATATATATATATATTATATATATAAATATATATATTATAATATATATATTCATCTTTACAAGTACCAAATGGTCGACATTTGTAAAAAAAAAATTAAAAAAAATGGTTATTTAGAGATTCTCTAACGAATCCAACCTAACCTAACAACCTTAACCTAACGCTAACCTCTGCGTGACAATGACGATTGTGAATTTTTTTTGTGTCGTGTCGACCACTTCACCTGTCGACCATTTTTTCTGTCGACAACATCAAGAGGCTAGTCCCTTTTCAAGATGTATGTAGCAGAAACTTCATTCCTGCATTAATTAAAGCAATATTTACAAACTTCTTAACAACTTTTCATCTTCTCTATGACTTTATTGCTTCATTAAATTTTGAGCTTTAGCATTTTGTGTGCAAGATATTCTTTACTGTCATTCTCTTTTCCTTCAATTAATCTGGATATAATTTATTAACACGTAGTCCTTGACTTGAATCATTTCATTGCGATCTTCCCCTTCATGGGAGTTCGAGTTTCACTTTTTATCGCTAAAATGGCAACTCCATTCTTTGAGCTTCACTTCTTGCTACCATGTGGTAATGTTTCAATTCTAAATTTTTCTTTTATTGGTAACATTCAGTATTTTATTTCAATTACTCACGAGAATGGGGATGAGATGATAAATTGTTTAATTAAATAAAATAACGAAGGATGTTTATTACTTCCAATTTTACTTTGAGATTACGATCAATGGCAAATCAACGATTGTTGGTATTGGAGGGCGGTCGTGTGGCATAAATACTAATTATTTTACCTATTGCTGCAAGGGTGTGACCAAAGAAATTGGATATTCAAATTTATTTTTAAAATTCTTTCATAGTTTGTAATGGATCAGCACGCCTACGAGGTTTTGTCGTTCAGTATGTAATTGTACCTAAGAAGACGTGTCACACCTAGACAGTATGTAGTGAACCGTTTCTGTTCTATTATTACACAAACAACTTATATCTGAAACGTTGCATTTCGATGATTTTTCGAAACGTTCGTTCTATGATCTTGTGCCGTTACGATTATATTTTCTAAATATCTTAGCTTTTCTTTTGATATAAATTCCAGTAGTGTTTCTGTGTTCTATGTTTTCCTAATCTCTCATTTCTATCCACTGATTTGATAAGATATATTGGAGACTTCTTGTTTATTAGTCTTGGTGCTTTTTCCTCTTCCTGGATAAATATCAATAATAAAAATTTACTATAACTACCTTAGAAATATCTTAAGTAATCCGGTGAGCACATTTTATTATACTTAGTCTATATAAGTGGCATGCCCAGTGACCCCTTAACATCTTCGCGCATATATTCCTCCAATTTAATTTCTTTTATCGATATTTCAATGGTTTTCTTTTAAATTCTCTTTGAAATAGATCTCACTCTGCATTCAGTTCTTATTTTTACCTGTTCCATGATATATATTTTTCATGGTCCTACCTTTTTTAAAAACAAGGAATGTGCATCGAAACAAGCCAGGCTCCTATTGATATTTTCGAGAACTTTTTCATCTCTATAATTTTCTATTTTGCAGTAAAACCTATAGCAGCGTTAATTGGTCTTGGAACTCATGGTAAGTGATGGGTAAAACCAGATTAATATTATGGTATCATTATTTGTCTTGTACAATAGTAAAATGAGGTTAAAAATATGGCACCCAGAGTTTTGTGTTAAAAAAATCACTTAAAATTATTTCTAAAATGGTTAAAAATTCGGCAAACTCAAATGAGGACAGATACGTCGAGCCAAGCTGGGTAAAATTAAAAGATTGTTTAGGGATGAAATTAAACGTCAACCTTATGGCAATGTGTTCCTTCTCTCTTCATAAGAGCGTTTCAAGGTGTACACGGTTTTCCATGGGTTTTTTATTTTGCATCGACTAAATCTAGTACAGATGTTTTCTCTCAATTTCGTTTAAAAATAGTCCGAAATATTTAGTCTTTTCTAATTCGCAAATGTAAAAGGTTTTGCAAAACAACGTTCTAAAGAATTTTATTTTAAAAATTAAGAAAAAATAAAACGTAATAAAAAATAGCAACATGAACAGCATACAAAGACAAGGTATCTATTTCATGATTGGAATGTAAATATCACAAGTTAGAATGCTGGTAATACAGAAGTTTTTGGGTGGTAGCATTTCGACACTAAACCAATTGCTTAAGTCGATCGTAGTTCAGATTCCATGTTAAGAGCTAGAGGTATTAAAGAAATACGTCATTTTCTCTACATCATTTAAATATACGACTACCAGAATATTGGAAGTCGGGTTGTATTTACATCATTGGCACGTTTAAGGTCTTCTTATATCCAAAAAGTTAAAAAATTAAGGCATGCGTAAGTAGTAGCCAAAGAATTTAAACTTTTAATGTGATGCTAACGTAACAAGTTGTGCTACTGAAGCTTACTTTTAGATTTGAGGATACTATTAATTAAGCCTTAGTTAATTAAAAACCAGGTTTGTATGTTATGAAAATAGAGAAGAAAATGATGTTTGAAGAAGCTATGTAGAGATTTATCATATATAGTCACTGAAAATTACCAAACACAGAAACTTAAGACGTAAAATAAGGTTCATTCACACCAAACTAATCTGAATCAGTCAATCAAAACGATTCGACAAGAATCTAAGTTATGAGGATTCGTTGATGTTCCTCCCATAACAATTCAACTGGTGTGAAGCCGTCAGTCAGATTATTGTTGATTCTGATTGATTCAGATTGATTTGCTCCTATCTTTATATCATAGAGTAGGTCTTTATGATATAATATACTATCAAACTATATAAGTCCTCTACTGATACTTCCCCTATACATATATATATCTATGCATAGACATTCACATAACCTATATATTACTTTATATCCCGGTAGTAGCTACCGATCCTCATCTAGGTAACTGTACTTTCGAACGTCCTGCTATCAATTGGAACAAACAACTCTTAAGCATGATTTATCGAGTATATAATATGTAATTGTATTCGTGTGAAATTGTCTAGAGCTTTACGAAAGACAATTAATAAAAGAAGTTGGGAAAAATTTGATCTAAAACTGGGGATGTTAATGTATAAGTGGTTGCCCCTTTTTATGCAAGCCTTGAAAACCGTTCGCGCTTAGCGCCTTTTAAAATACTGTTATTGTAATGGGGAATCCTAAACATTTAGAAACAATAAATTGCGTCACTGCTTAAAGATTACGAGAAGGACAAAAGCATAACGATAATTACATGACGTCAAACTTAGAAAGCCGATCCTTAAAGTTGAAGATGTTAACGGACTTGAAAATACGAGGATATGTTATACCGCAGTCGGATAGGGAAAACTATTGATGGTATTAATGAATAACTGATAAATAAGAAATGTTTCTCGTATAATCGTCTTTGACGATGACATTAAATTTGAAAAGTAACATTATACTCCATCCACCCTATATATAAATTTCACATGAACTCTTCTTAATAACCACCCCTAGCTTTCCCAAGATAACCCCCTCTCTCTCTATTTTTATAGATCCACTCAGAAACAAACACTCTCGTGGGATTTAGATCTTTTTTCGCGTCTAGAAACCTACTTTCAAACCCTTTATATATAATCTTAGTTACCAAGTATTTTTTCTTTCCGGGTTTTAGCGGGCCTAGCTGGCTCTTCTTGGGGTGGTCTCCGCTTCGAATTACCTTGTGCCTCCTCCTCTCAAAAAACCCCAAAAATAAAGGTGCAACTTTTTTTTTCTCCCCCTTTCCCTCCTCTCAAAAATAAATTTGTAATAAAAAATCTTGGGTGGGGGGTTCTTGGGGGGGGGTTATCTACCGTTGCTCTCTTCTTTTGTCAATAACGAGCTGTTGACGATCCTGTTTCCCTCTTCTACTTCTACAAAATGAAAAATCGAATCTGAACATGTCTGCTGAGATGTCACGAAACTTACTCTTATCCTAGCTCCTATTACAAGCGAGATCAAAAGGAGCGTATTTAAAAAAGCAAAAAATAAATTCCTACACCCCTACCACCGAGTACCAACACACCACTCTCTCACTCTATTTACCGTCATATCTCCTACATACACATCATGCAATCCTTTAAATACTTTAACCCTTAACATTAAGACTAACGCTTCCTCTAACACCTCTTTGTCTCTAAAAAGAATTTCCTCTCAGGCAATCATCATTGTGCAGAGTAGGGATGGTCAATGCATATTTACAAAATCCTCTAGAGCAACTGCTCTATTAAATGAATAGGCGAAACAATATGAACTTCGAAAGAAGAACTCTATCAACATAAACATTGATCTTTGGCTTATGTATCTCTCAACTTTCGCTCTTTTAGCCTACACATAGGATCCAATCTACCACTAGTACATGCAACATCAAAGATACAATGACGCCTCTATCCTACAGGTACTCGACCTCACCAAACGCACACAAACTCATAGAATCACTATGCATAAAAAATCTTTCTAATTTTTACAATACAAAAAAGGAGAAATATACCATTGTGATCCCACCCTTAATCAACTATGTCTTTCCACCAACGGAGCATTTTCTTCAGGAAATATTAAAAGTCAAAAATTTACTTATTAATGCTAAACTATTTCTCATTTTAACATCCAGTACATAAATTTACAAAATTTTCATTTATAATTTGGTTAATTGGTAGTCTTCAATAATCAATCGTCCGAAGAGGTTATCCTAAATAAAAGTAAGGTATCGGAAAGCTCACGTTCACGTAAACATTATGAAGATCATGTAAAATACTTTTAAATATATTCTTGCAGTTTGTATTGTGCATGGAGTTAATATGTTAAGACTTTATACTATATTCTTACTTAAAACTCTTTCGATTTAACAAATTTGCTTGCTTGATTTATTCACTTATATATATATATTATTATATTATTATTATTATATATATATATATATATTGGTATATATTATATGTATTATATATACTATCATATAATATATATATATTATATATATATATAGGCGTATTTTTATAATATAGTATTACTATATACTATGATTTGGCTATATAAGCTGTATTTTCGTTGTGGGTAGCATTTGTCTTAACGGCTCGATAAGAACAAATTGCTTGACGCATTTTAAGAACGGTTTCGTGCCAAAACGACCGCGGAATGAATTCATATTCTTGTAATAAACTTGTTTACAAACGTTACAAAAATTATAATCAGTGTTTTGAAATGATTGTTTTCGGGGGAGGATGTATTGCTCTCTTCTCTCCTCTCTTCTCTCTCTCCTCATCTCTCTCTCTCTATATTATAGGTATATATATTATGTATATATATTATATATTTATATATATATATATATATATATATATTATTATATTATATATATATATATATATATATATATATTATATATATATTATTATATATATATATATATATATATATATATAATTGTTAAAAAAAAAAAATGAAAAGTGCATCATTGTAGCAGATCTTTTCATCAAAAATTGGCAAAGCTTAAAATTAAAGCCATTTTTATTCAAGGAAGCATCTTTCAGTGTGTCACAAAGGTTAAAACGGGCTCTACAACGTAGTGAATAACGATTAATCATTGCATTCTTTTAATGAGAATATTTTAGAATAATTAAGAATTGGTGAAATTCGTCACGTTTCCAAATATTTGACACAATCTCATGTACTCTTAGTGCATTATAAATTGTATTCCATCTGTAAAAAAAAGAAATAAAATGAAAAGAAAAAAATTTCCAAGACTGCTTAGTGCTTTCCGCCATCATTCCTTTTGTTTACATTTTTCCGAAGAATAGATAATTATTTCGGTAGACAGCGAAATGGCAATCTTACGGAATTGTCAAAATTCTTACGTTTTTGGTGAGAATATTTTCAAATTTTCGTAATAATTATGACAATAAACGAACGATTTTTTTGAGAATGTTCTTAATTTTTCGTAAGAATTCGTAAGTAATATTGCCAAAACGAAAACGGCCTAAAGTAATAATAGTTGTTTTTCTCAGTCTTCTCTGACGATAAATAAACAATTATATTGAGGTGTTCTCTAAATAATAAAAATAGCGGCTTGCTAGCCTGTCGGGCATTGAAAAGATTCACCCTCTTTCTTAACTGAGGCCAATAGATTAATAAGAATGCTCGAAGAAGTTTTCGATTCCGAAATACATTGCTAAATTTTTCCGACTTTTTAAACTCCAATAATAGGGTAAGTTACATTGTCTTTTCTCTCGAGAGAGTTGAGAGAGAGAGAGAGGTGTAGAGAGAGAGAGATTGAAGAATTGAGAGAGAGAGAGAGATGTAGAGAGAGAGAGTATGAGAGAGGTAGAGAGAGAGAGAGAGTGAGAGTTCAAAGTTTCATCTGCTGGTTCTACCTTTTGCCAATGGCTTTTCCTTTGAATTTTATATGATTCGCTGTTGTGTGATCTTGCCCTAAACATTTCTAATTCCCAGGGGAGGGGCTATGGCATGAGAGCAGTTTGCGTGATATCGCAGTGCATACTCGTTATTTCCTGATCGTTTATATATTGAGGATGTTACCTCAACATTATAGAAATCTTTTTCTTAAGGTTTCCCTATCTCTTCTTCTTATGTCTATTAAATTCATTCCTTCTGATCTATCTCTCCATGTCTTCCGCAGGAAAGCCCCCCCCCCCCACCTATGGCGAGGAAAACCTTTTTGGCGTTTCGGTGCTCTTACAAAACTGGCTCGGTTTACTTGCTGTCGCATTTTTCTTTGACTTTCAACGGAATTTACTACCTTTTCCTTATCTGATTTGAGGCCCGAGTCTCTCGGAAAAGTGAGTTGAATACTTTATCTTCACTGATGTTGAATACTTTTTCTGGAATGGAGGAGTATCATTTTTTCATATTCTTTCCTCAATCTAAGAACTATTGTCATTAATTATTTTTTTTTTTTTTTTATACTATGTTCTTTGTTGTCTATTGTTTCATTCTCTACTTACTCGCTTTTCTCCACATGAGATGTACTGCATTTCACGGATATCTGGGAACCATCGCTTCTTTCCAACTCCAAACATTTCATCTCTCCGAATCTTTCCAGAACTTTATTCTCTCCCACTACACTAAAAACTATTTTCTCCGTAGAAAATGAAATAATGTTTCCGGATCCTCTTCTTCAAGTACTTTTCTTGCATTTTGCAGGAAAGGTTAACTCGAACTTTGTTTGTTCTTCCTTTTCCGGCTCTTCTAGTATGCTTTCTTTAATGGCATCAGATGTCGGTTTTGACTTCTTCTAAAGCTGAGCGTCATCGCTCAATCGCTCTTGGCTCTAATTCCATCTTATGACCGATTGCCGTATGATATGTCTTCCATTTTCAGACCTCCTCCATTACTTTTATTTAGTTGCCTTAGATATTGTATTTCTTTTTTAAAGATTAACCTAATGAAGACGTACGGTTCTGAGTAGTAAAAGATACACTATCGGCAGATTTGTCACTAAATTATCAGGGCTGGAGGAGTCGGGTAAAATAAATGTTTTCGACTCCGACTCCGCACTCCGACTCCGACTCCTTAATTTCTCAAATTTGGATTTTCGACCTCCGGAGGCTGCGCGGCGAACTCCGCCTCCGCCGGACTTTTGAAACAAAAAATTTTTTCGACTCCGACTGTCCGACTCCAGAGTCGTTTCAAAATTTCCGACTCTGACTCCGACTTTAGTGCATACAGAGTTACAGTAAACATTTTTTTTTGTCTCAACAATTTTTTTTTCAATGAAAATCCTAATTCTCCAATGCTGGGATATATGGTTTTGTTTCGTAAAACTGTGCCGTAAAGACAGGCAATTTAAGAAAACCGGGACTAACACAAGACACAAATATATTTCTGTTTCGGAAACAAATGTATAACGTAATTATAATGTGCAAATGTATTTTTTTTTTTAAATTATATTAAACGGTGCATTTATAAAATTAAGCAGTTAATACTTCAAGTTGTTCAATAATAAATAATACATTAAGGAAATAATAATAACATTAATAAGTTATGAAATGAATAGAATAATAATAATAATAATAATAAAGTAATAATAATATACGATAATAATGGAATAATGAATAATGACTAATAAAGAATCGTTTCTTATAAATTAAAAATACAAAAGTATTTTCGGACAAAATTAAAAGAACTGGGATATTTTATAATTTAGGATATTAGATATATATTATAATATATTAGTTATACCACCTATTGCTCATCGAACATATACATGTATACATGTGTTTTATTTATATATAATATATATATATAGGTATATATATAGGTATTTATATATATTATATTATATATATTTAATATATATATATGTATATATATATTTATATATATTATATATATTATATTATATATATATATATATATTTATATTATATTATATATAGTATTATATTTATATATATATATATATATAGTATATATATATAATATATACATATATTGATATTAGTACATATAATATATATATAGTATATATATTACTGTATATATATATATATCATATATATATATAGTATTTATATTATATAATATATATATATATATATATATTATAGGAGTGCCTAATATGCTACAACAACTCTAGAAAATTCACCTGAGAACCTACCTTAATTATTCGTATGTGCGGAACGGTTACATCATCGGAAATTGCCCAATATCTGAACAGTATTATATGTCCGAACATATCTTAATAACTCTTTCATTGTTAAAACAAATAATGAAACATTAATGTAAATTTTATCAAACTTAAATACTTGAAGCCACTATTATAGATCGCCTTCAACTTGGAATGTAGAATCTGTTAGGTGTCGATATAAATGCACCGGGTTCTTGATACGATTGACTAATAAATATATTAATGAACTGTATCATTCCTCCAAATAACGTACCTCTCCACCAGATATTATCAGTTAACAAAATATGAGAACCTTTTATTATATTTGTTGTAGGCTGCAAACACCGTTTATAATTAAAAGAAAACATATGTCTACAAACTGATGGAGTGCCGATGGCTCACCACTTGGACCTACATTTGCTGACTTCTATATGTCGCAATCTGGAAAAACAAAATCCTTCGTGAAACAAACAACTTTAACTCCGTATTTTACATAAGGTATTGTCGAACGGCGAGCCCCTTCACTATTTTTTAGGAACATAGCTCATATACATCAGTTTCATCAATAGAAATTCAAGAGTTGTCTGCTTAAAATTCACATCGAAACTTAGGTTAATAATGCTATCTGCTTTGCTTTTTAGAGCATCAAAATCAATGTTAGAAGTTCTGACGGCTCATTTTTTATCTATTCAGGCTATATTATGTCAAACCCACTGTTAATCTGCTTGGTCCTGTATTATGCACCTAGGGTTCCTATTCACCTACTAATCTTACAAAGAATCTCATCCATAAAAATTTTAATTTAATTCAGAGTCATACAACCGTATGTCTCAACGTTGGAATTTAACTTTTGATGCCACGAAAGATTTGCCGCATTGAAGTAATAATTTTAATTAACTGTGATTTTTTAGCGCACACAAGTTTGATTAAAATTTAATTAATAACAACCCTTACAAAATTATATAAGAAAGTAAAAAATAATCAAGAAAAAATTCGATAAATTTTCTTCTTCAAGAACTTCCAATTGCTATTTGTCACATAAGGAAGTAGTATTGTGCCTCGTAATATTTGAATTTCTAAACCGGTCAAAACTAAAGACACCTCAAAAATTAAAGTCAGAACTATACCATATAAGATCCAGAACAAATGTTTGTTCCACTCTTCCGTTTTCAAGACCAGAGATGCCGTTTGCCCGACAACGCATCAACGTTGTGTACCATTTAACTGCCCTGAGTTTAGACTGTAACGTTCGACATATTATTGGTGTACACGAGAGAAATGAATTGTCGGGAGCTTATTGGGGCATTATCGAACATCCTCTACAGTCCCAGCAAAATCCTTGAACATTTCAATAGGCGGCACATTGGTCCAATCAACTATTAGAAATATTTCTAACACTTCTTCAATATATTTCGGTATTCGTGTGAAGTCCAGAAAGCCTCTAAAGATTGCGGGAAGGCCTTCTACATCAAAGCACGCAACCCAGACATAAACATAAAATTTTATGTATTTTATCAAGTCCAGTACTCATTCATTTGATTTACTTATTCATATATCAATTTAAAAGACTGCTTTCGGCTTACAAGAAAATAATCTTCTGAAAGATGTCTCAAGTACTAGAGAAGAAACGCATCGGGAAATCTATGTTAAATATATCTTCTTATGTTTGAATTATTTTCCAAAGATTATTTTTAGGAAATTAAATTATGTGCAAAAATAAATATTTAGAACGTTTGAAATAAAATCAACAATTTTTATAATCATAATAATAATAATAATAAATAATAATAATAATATAATAATAATAATGAATAATAATAATAAAATAATTAATAATCAATAATAATAATAATAAGACTAATTTAACTTATACTATTGGGTTGGTAATACTGATAATAAGTTATAATACTATTTGATAATAATAATAATCAAAATACATTATAATAATTAATAATACAAATAATAATAAGGTAGATTATGAATAATAATAATAATTAGATAATAGTTTGAATAAAATAAATTTTTCGACTCTGACTCCTGACTTGGGCGCGACGTCACCATTACACAGGAATCTTCGTATCTCCCGACTCCACTTATACAGGAATTTTCGTTTGCGAGTCCGACTCCGACTCCACTTGCACAGTGTGGGTTTTCGACTCCGACTGCCGACTCTCGGAGAATAATTGCTACGACTCCACGATCTCCGACTGCCGACTCCGCAGCCCTGCTAAATATGGTAACCTCGAGTTAGCTACCAACCCTTTGTCTTATCCCAGCAACTTTCTACCCCAGCAGTGGTGAAGTCAGCTCACCTTCGAGCCGCGTTTCAGGCTCGCTCGTGTCCCCACTGCCAAGGGAGTGTTGAGCCCTACCAAGCTGAAGGGAAATGGCCGTAGGTAGATCGAGAAAATAAATAGCCGACAGACTCGCGCAGGAAGGAATCGTAATTGAAGAAAGGAAAACGGAACCTGAGTAAGATCCGCATGTGCCAAAACAGTGAGCTGGAGACGGAGACGGAGCCTGTAGCCGGAGCCGAAGCCGGAGCCAGAGAAGAAATCTTGAAATATGCGTATAATAGAATATGATCGAGATGTTCTTTCCCTCTGTTAACCAGGACGTAAAACCTGATTATTTGAAGGTTTCACAACCCTCAAGGGTGTCCTGTGAACCTCCAGGAAGGGTTCGCCAGACGACCAGAAAGAAATGAAATGTTGCAATGGGAAGTTGCCATAAGGAAGAAGACGAGGCATAGGGATGACAAATCGGATGATTTGGCGCAGAGGAATGCAGAACATACGGGAAAGATCCCATGGATGAGATTGGAGCCCGACTCCCGTCAGAAAGCGGGCTTTCACCCTTAAATTGAATTGAATTCAGCATTAATTGAAATTTCCTAGATTGAATCACTATTATTCAGTCTGTTTTATTGAACAATATATATATTATATATATATATTTTATATATTGGGTAGTATATATATATATATATAATATTATATATATTTATATATATTTATTATATATATATATTCATCTATATTATTTAATTATTATAGTATATATTAATGAGTCTTTAATTTCAGTTGTCCATCCGTCATGCCGCGGCCGCGGAGCATTCGCACATTTTTACTAAGGGGTCCGCATGCCGCACTTTTCCCTGCGGATTTGCACGGATGTTTATTGTCCAGAATTTGATAAAGAATTTTAATAATAAAAATACTTATATGAATTTTGAACTGCAAACTTGTAAATGAGTAAGACTATGGGACTCGACTTCAAACTGTGTAATTAAGACTTATGATCTCGCAGTTTTGAAGTTCATAATAATTTGAGCCAACAGAGTCACATGAGATCAGGGATGCCCAAAAAATCAGCGCCTCTACAGCTTTTGTCTCCGATATAATACCATTAATCTCACTGCTAAGGAAGCATTTTGAACGATCTTTTCAAATGAAAATGATGACGGGTTTAAAAAACAGAATGAAGATGTAATAACAGATTTAAGACCTTAGAAATAACGTTTTGGTTCTTGTAGAAATTATTATATGGACCTTCATTACTTGATTGCAACTTACCTAGATCCCGGTTATAAATAAAGGCAAGTTTTGTAACACAATATTTCGATACGGTTAAGTTAAAAGGCAAGTTTTTTTGTTGGTTGAAAAACTTCAATCCAAACAGTCCTATTTTGTTCGCCCCTCATTAAAAGGAAAAAAAACGAAATCCACAGAACCAAATCCACCTCCTATCAAGTAAATCAATAAATATTCACTGGAAGAATTTTACAGTCCAGCAGTGATGAAGAAACACGCATTAACAAAAGATGTAAAGCAAATGATTGAAAACTATCACTCAAGAAAAAACGACTAGAGTACAAATGACGATCCTACCAGTTGGTGGGAAGTTTAAGCAAAATGTTTACGGCCACGCTTTTGAGTAAACTTGCAAGGAAAATACTTGGCCTGTCCCGCAACTAGTGTTCCAAGTGAGAGAATATTTTGCAATGCTGGGCTAATATATAATAAAAAGAGAAACAGACTCTCGTTCATGCAGAAATAAGGCAGATAAAAAGTGATGGTTCTCATAGCACATCCTTCCTATTATTTGAATTTCAATACTAGTCGCAAAAAGTACACACTAAATTGTCCAGTGTAAATCTTTTTTCATTAAGGTCTGGAGGTTTTGCGGGTATAGGAGGTTGTGGTTGGGGTGCATTTGATTGTTGTGTGTCCGCCGTCCCCACTACCTGGGTAACCAATTATATTATTGAAGTAGTTTGCAGATTTTGTTCGATAATATATATATATATATATTATATATATTTATGTTTTTATATATATAATATTATTATTTATATATAACTATATTATCTACCCATTAATGAGTATATATGATTACTATCATATTATATATATAGGCCGTATTATGTATATATATCATATATATAATCAAACATCGCATCGCATCTCGCATCTCCGCGGATGTTAAAATCTACATCTCGCATCCGCATTTCCGCAATCCCGCGGATGCGAAAAAATGACATTTGCTGTTTCTCGTTAATCATATATATATTTATATATATATTATATATTATATTATATATTTACTATATTTATTATATATTATTATATTACTTATATTATGGTATATACATATAATTATTTATATTATATTATAAGTATTTATATATTTATAATATATCAGTATATTATATATATATATTATATATTAATATAATATATATATATATTATATATTAATAGTATAATATATATTAATATATATTATATTTATATTATTATATATATTATATATATTATAATATATAATATTATTTATTATATAATATATAATAATACATATATAATATATATTAATATACTATATATATATATATACTTAGTATATATATATATATATATATATAATATAATATTATTAGCATATACTATATATATTATATTTATATATATATATATTATGTATTATATATCTTATATTATATATTATATATATATATATATAATATATATATATTATATATATTTGTATTATATATATATATATATATAATATATTAGTATATTAATATATTATATATAATAGGTATATACTATATTTATATATATATATATATATTATATCTTTATATATAATAATATATTTATATATATATATAGTTATATAGTATATATATATATATGTATATATATATATATATTTAATATATGTCATAATAATATATTATATTTACTATAATAAATATATCTATATATTATATATATATATATATAATAATATATATATATAATATATATATATACTATATATATATATATAATATATATATATATATATATACGTATATATATATATATATACTATTATATATTATATATTATAGTATATATATATAATATTATATATATATATATATACTATAATTAATAATATAATATATTATACTTTTATACTACAGTATATAGGAGAAATCAAATATATATTTCTATAGGGATCTTTGAATACAATATATATTATATATATAACTTTATATATATATATATATTTATATTGTATTTAATATTGTTATATATATATATATAATATATATAGGTTATATATATATACTATAGTATATTTATATAATAACTAGTATTTTAATTATTAATATATAGGCTATATACAGTATATATACCTTATATATATATATTGATACTATATTTTAGATAGCTAATAAGTAGAAATATAGTTTAACTTAAAGCAGCATGAGTAAATGATCTCATATTATAATATTATATTATATTGAATAACTTTCTTTTTAAAATCTTTTATGTATTTAAGCTCATTTAATTTTTAAATTTTTATTTATTATATTTAAAATTTTTATTTTAAAATTTTTTATTTTGGAAATTTTTTGTTTTAAATATTTTTAATTTATTTTAAAAACTTTATTTTAAACATTTTATCTATTATATCTATTATTTATAAAATTTTATTTACCTTAAAATTTTTTATAAAAGATTTTACGTTTCAACTAAATTTTTAAATTTTTTTTTTTATATAAAAATGATGTGCTTTATTGACGTACTAAAGCAGTAAATGCAGTAGCGCAACATGTTACTTAAATATCCCCTCCCCTTTCCTCACAGCCCTAGCATGCTCTATTTGCTGTTTACTGCCTTTACGTCATATTTGAGCATCGTATTTTGTATAGCCACAACATAATAAAAATTAAGTTCTTTGTACTAGCAAAACATTATAATAAAAGTTCTTTGTATGATTAAAACATAAAATTGTACTAAAAACATTTATGTCTTTAATAAAGTCTTTTATTCTTTTTATGTTTACAGACATAAAATATTTCATTATTAAACGTTATTCTAATAGTGTCTATTTTGTTAAGTTGCAAAACCATTTATTATGTTTTTATATTTTCTTTGCAACTCTGATGCACCTAATATTTTTCATTTCAACGTTAACTTTAAAAATAATTTTCATTAGGTATTATAAAGTTGATGTAAATAAATTAATATTACAAAAACAGATGTCTTTTGACAAAGAGATCTTGTGTTTTATTATTGTAGTTATTATTATTATTATTTATTATATTACTTATTATATTATTTATTTATTTCTTTTACTTTCGTTTTTTATTATTATAATAAATGCAAATTTATTTATTATATAGTTTCAATATACTTATTATACGTTATTTTATGGTCTTATCATTATTATGTATTATATATCTCTATTATTATATTGACTTATTATTGAGTTATTATTATAATTTTATTATGTGATTCTATCTAAGATGGAGAACTTATTATTATTATCTTATTGTTATTATGTATTATTATTATTGATTATTTATTATTATTTATTAGGTTATCTATTATATTAATAGTTATTTATAATGCATATTTAATAATAGCTATTAATATTTACTAATGATTTTTATTACTATTATTTTATTTATTATTTTGAGTGAATACATTTAAATATTATGTACTCTGTTGTGAGATGTTAATAGTGGATTATTATTATTATTAATCATTTTATTTACTTTTTGAGTCCTAGGTCTTAATTATTATCTATCTAATTACTTAACTGAATGATCTCAGGTATGGGTTATTTAATATAAATTCATGCCGACATTTAATATTTATTTTATTTATTTATCCATTTTTATTATTATTATTATTATATTACCTTATTATATGATATTATTATTATGTGATTATTCAATATATTATTATTTTATTATTATATTATTTTTGGAGTCTAATTTTATTATATAAGCATGTTAGTGAAAATCACAGAAAATTAACACACTAATACAAAATTTAGACGCGTAGATGTATTTTCAATTTACACATACTATAACTACTACTGGAGAGACTTCTAAAGTAAATTAATAACGAAATGCATTCAAACCGTATTCTTACAACTAGGGGTAATGGCTCTGGCCATACTGCTCTAATCAGGTGTCAACGCTGCTTACTTCGTTATCCTGTAAGAAAGATACTTGTGCATACAGTGCATACTACTCACGTTATTTTGATGCAATATATTATCACTTCTTCGATGGTTGCTAAGACATAGCCTGTGTGCTTTATCACGCAGCTGACTTGCCCAGTCTCTCCCTGACGTTTACCTTTTGTTTATAACATATCTTATATACTTCCAATAGTCACTATATCTTACATATCATTTAGGCGCCATTCTTATTCCTCATACTCACTCATTCTATATTAATAGCAGGAACTTGATGCTTCTAAACAGCATTGGCTTTTTCCGTTATGACATTAAGAAGACCATACAACAATACTTAAGTGCGCTAAATTCTCAAAAATTCTTAATGCACCCATTAAATTCTTGGATGCGACAGTTGGAGTTTCCAATTATTAGGCAAAATGAACCCCAGAGGAGGTTTCGAACTCATAAATAACCAGTTAGCGCGTTTCTACCTATAATGTTTCTGACTTGATCAATGCGCCACGTATAGTTTTCAAAGTTGTAGTTACGAGAGAATACATTGCTTGACATATATGAGGACGTTGCTTGAAACTTTAGCTCCTTTTTATTTGAAATTTTTCTACTAAGGGGGTACCAGAACCTTTAGAAATTGAAATAGGAATCAGGTTCTTAGTGGAATGAAAAATTTTATGACTCTCATTAAATACAACCTTATAATAGATGAAAATTGTTCTATTCCGTAAGTGGTATAAGTTTCTTATAAAGGTGATTTTTCTTGAAATGTAAGGTGCTAGTGTTTTATACATTTTGAATAATTTTCTTCGATTACAAACAGGAACGAGGTCAAAGTAAATAGATTTGTTATACGAAAATTTAGAATTCAAAAGGAATCAGAGCGAGTCGTTAGGTGTGAATCAAATGATTCTGGCTCCATAATCAAATTGAAACTTGAAGAAATCTCATAAGTCCAAAGGAAGTTTGCTATGTTAACGATACTCTTGAACGTATAGTTGTGAAGCTAAGACCATAATCCAAAATTTATTAAAATGAAAATTGAAGTTCGTTTTGATATGTTATGTTGTCTTGAGTCCATCTATCTCAGGAGTTGTTCTATTGGAGAAATTTATTTATATTATTTAGAGTTTCTTTTATATCTTTTTTCTTCGTTATTGTTTGTGATTCTATGTTTCTTTGTAACAAAGGCGCTGATTAATTTGGATGTTTTGCTTTCTCGGGTTACTCCATAAATCGGGTACAGAAATATATGATTGTGGCTTTTAGAAGCACCCTATATGAAGGATGGATAAATAATAAAATTCACAATAATAAGTTCTTGTATAATTTTTTTCATAATATGATGAGTATTTTAATCCAATTAAAAGTAAAGTAAAACAATTTTCTGTGAGATTACTCTTCTTCTCAGGCAATTGGTACGTCAACCTGTCCAGAGCGTTTTCCGAACCCTATCCCTTGCTCTGATTCTTTGTTGTGTGTGCGAGATAGAAATTAGTGTCTGCTATGTGAAACATTCAGTCGCAGCTTTTCCTTGATAATTATTCTTCGTTGCGTTCGGAAGATTTTTCTGTAGAGAGTATCTCTGAGTGGGATTTGTTACATTTGAGTTCTTTTAATAATTTGATTT
>JABUQX010008676.1:0-15945 GCA_015478945.1 Trachelipus rathkii
AGAGAGATACGTATGTGTTCAGGCGTGATATTCTTGCTAACGAGCGCATCCAGTATCATTTCGCATACGCCAACTTCGTAACATTTCTTGTTTCGAGTTTTATAGGACTCAATAATTCTGTAGTAAAGTCTGATATTTTATTTTCGGAATATATAAGTCCATAGAAGCCGATGATGGCAACGTTAGATAAATGATCATCACTCTCCATGTTTCACAAAGTAAACTGATCAATGTTTCTTCTTAATTTCACTAAGCATTTATAATTAAGCTGTTAAACTTCTGGGTAACGCTACTTCGCATTTTGGACAAGATACTGTTTATTTAACGCTTTCCCTTTAGATCGCCAATATTTTTTCTATTTTAACTCGTGGACTCTTAGGGTCAAATCGTATTTTCTGTATTTTCTTGTTTAATAGAATCCTCCTTTTTATTTTTTTCATCTGCATCTAAATCCGTCAGATAGTAATAATTTTTATAAAACCCTTTGGTTTTCTCTTAAAGGGAAAAAAATTTTTTTTTCCCCCCTCTTTTGAAAAAAAAAAAAAAAAAAAATTGAATTGAATTTTTTTACTTTAAAAACTTCTCTCGACCATCCCACCTCATACCCTTTTTCTGAATTTTTCATCAGTCCTGGATACTCTCACATATTCTCCTACTTTAACACCTGTGTTATCTTTTATTTTCCCATTGAGTTTGATAGGTTACAGCTGGTTTTGTTCTTCACCACTCTATAGGGGTATTCCTTAGTGTTCTATGATTAAACCGCGATTATAGTAGTAAGCCAAGTCTTGTAAGTATAAATTGAAATATTTAAATCGTATTCATCTCATGAATATGCTATGCATTCTTTCTTCTTTATCGTTCTTTGTACTCTTTAATTATTGCGGTATTAACTGAGAATGTGTTGTAATACCCTATGTCATACTCAGTAACTATTTTCTGAAACTCTTTGCCTAAATTTGTACCTTTATCTGTCGCATATTCATTTTGAGGATATGCTAACCATCGTTCATTTATAATTTTCTTTGACTGCTGTAGCACAGTCTTTGATTTTTTATCTTTTAAAACCATTAACCATAAGTATCTGGAATATACATTCTATCAGCAAAAGAATATATTATACGTATTCATGTAAGATTTATATTTTATCATATCTGTCAAATCTAGCTGCTATACGTTATCTAAATGCGGGGCTATGGTTTTCCGTGTCGGAATTTTTTTTCGTATAGGTTTTGTAGGGTAAAAGCATCCTTACCTTCTAAATATTTTTTCACAATTCATATTTTTATTAATTTTGGGAAACTTTTGTGGCAAACCTTTGAAAATCACCGTAAACTGTATGGCTGTTTGCACAATCAAAGCTAAAATTTTATTGACCGAGCTTCCCTATGCCCTCCATGATTTGTCTACAATGACAATTACAATAAAAATTATAATACATTTATACTGAAAGGTGAAATAAAAACAAATGTATATATATAAATTTTTATTTTAATTACAAAATAATATTGAATATTTAAATTACAAGTCTAAAAACATAGCAGGTGTATTCAAAAAGATAACACATAGGTTATATACACAATTTTAAATTGCAAATAATACATTCTGTAAAAAATTAGCATTATAATTAGTAAATAATCCATTTTTAAGCGATGTATGGTTTTTTTTTCTTAATTCTTTTACACTTGAACGTAATGTGCTTCTACTTATCAGACTTTAATCTTTCCGATGCAAAAGAAGTACCAGAGGGACTCGCATGCAGGTCTAGGAGACATTGGAATATTATCCACATCCGCTAATCTTTGGTTTATTCTGGATTAAAGTTCTCGAAAATTAAATAGTCTGAAGTTCTTGTTTGATCCTATTCCATCCTACTACAGGAGCCTTGTTCAATCAGCGAGAGATCGCTATCAAGTCAACAATATTCCGATCGCGGGTAATTGTTTCTCCAGTCAATAATGATTTGAGCGAGAGTTCATTCCTGTAATAATGATCTTTCAAAATATTATATAGAACTAAACGCGTTTTCTTACTGCCTCATTGTGTAAGCTTCCTCTTGTAATGTTTAAAAATTATCTTCCTTTTCAATATCTTATAGTATCTGTTGCTACAGCTGAATCCTTCTTAGGTGAATTTAATAAAACTTTTAGATCTACTAATTTTTATATAGCATTTTGATATAGGATTCTTTTTCATGAATGTTAACATCAGAGTTTAATAATCGATTCCAGTTCCTTCTCGTAATTATTTATCTTGTTCACTTGCGGATTTCATATAAACTCAAAGGCTGCTGTTGAAGCTATGGTTGATAAGGTTTATACCCGATCTGTTGCAGTTGAGGGTTTGATTGAGGTTGTTCGAATGGTTGTTGTTGTTGTGGATGTTGTTGTTGTTGTTGTTGTTGTTGTTGTTGTTGTTGTTGTTGTTGTTGTTGCTTGTTGTTGTTGTTGTTTGATGTTGTTGTTGTTGTTGTTATTGTTTTTGTTGTTATTGTTGCGGTTTTTTGATCTGTATTTTGAAATAAATATAAGTTTATATTTCATCCTTCTCCTAATCCTGTAGCGTAAACACTACTCTTCATGCACTTGAGCAAGCACTTGGTTATCAAGGGCTATAAGGAAAAGAGTAAAGGTGGAAACAACACCTCCTACCTTTCTGTAATAGCTTCTTTTTATTGTTAAGTTTTCTTACGTTACCAGCAAGTTTTTTATGATGTTTCTCATGACGACGCAGCTTTAACTCTGAGGTCTGTTTAAAGGAACATTTCCTTTTATAAGATTTAGTCATACTTCGGCTATAATTGTATAAATTTTTCATCCTCACAGATCAGTTTACGTTTTTCAGAAGGTTTTCAGGTTTTTTAATTTTCTGCAATAAGAGGTAACTAATGCCTGGCTGTACTAGAGTACTATTGATTCAGGTATGATACTGTTCAATGCGTTCGTTGTAGTTAGATATTAGTTGTGATAGCGGTGCTGGAGTAGACGACTCTAATGTCGTGTTTCTTAGATGAAGCTTACAGAGTAAAAAACCCGGGTGAGATATACGAATGTAATCTTTCTTTATATACTTTTAGGGACTCTTTACGGTTGAGTAGGGAACATTTAGGTAGCCACAACATTGACCTGACTCATATCCCTTCTTTGCGCGAACAAGATTAAATACTGTGTGTTTAAAGACACATCGCGCAATATTCTTATTCTGATGAAAGATATTCTGTGTTATAAAAAATACTGTGATGTTAATGATGAGAGTAAACTGTGACGTTTCATGCATATCCTGATTCAATTTAATGCATGGCAAATCATCAAGAATTATTAATTTTTATGCATGGTAACACATTGAAGAGCTTTTATGTAATATAAAGCCCTTCGTGAAATTGGATTACATCTTTGTAATCTTTAAACTTTTTTTGGTAAAAACACTGTAGCACCATATGATTTTATCAGGTTTTTGTTTCGATAATGCTTGACCTGCTTTTAATGTTTATAACAGAAAGGTTTTCCCGCACCCTGTAGGAACTGACACGAGACATGTAGCAGGGGTGCGAAACATAAATTTACCCCAACGTCCATTCTAGATTGACACCTGATCACTAATGAATAAGAAAAGGTTTGCATTTATAGTTATAAATGGTTCGACTAGCTCAATAGAAAATAATCATTGGATGGGAAGGAGGAGGAGGGGAGGAATACATGAATCATGATTTACTGATTTACTGTTTTAGGGTCTGTAAAAACAGATAATTTTCTAAAAAATTATATCCTGACTCAATAGATCAATAGATCAATAGATCAATAGATCATAACAGGGTAGGAGGGTGGTGGGGAGGAAAGTTTGATTTACTGATTTACTGAATTAGGGTATGTAAAACATTATAATTTTAATAAAAATATGACTTGATCAATAGATCAATAGACAATAGATCAATAAGTTATAGAATCAATAGACTCAATAGATAATATATCAATAGATCAATAGATCAATAGATCATAGCAAGGTAGGAGGGTGGTGGGGAGGGCAGTTTGATTTATTGATTTACTGATTTACTGCTTTAAGGTGTGTAAAACATAACAATTTTAATAAAAATATGACTTGAATCAATAGATCAATAGATCAATAGATCAATAGATCAATAGAGGGGTAGGAGAGGGATGGAGAGGGTTGTTTGATTTACTGATTTACTGATTTAGGGTATGTAAAACATAACAATTTTAATAAAAAAATATGACTTAAATCAATAGAATAATAGATCAATAGATCAATAGATCACGGATGGACAGAGGGTGGTTGGATGATGGTTTGATTTACTGATTTACTGATTTAGGGTATGTAAAAACGTAAATTTTTACGTTATAAACATGAAAAGCATAAAAATATTAGTAAAAACAAAAATAAATTAAAAAAATAAATAAAAAAATAATAAATTTTTGAACAAAATTAAGTTGAAAACAAAAGCTCACCCGTAAAAGCTATAAAAAAAATTATAAAATTTATTAAAAGAAAACAGAACACGTTTGCGTTCTCGCTCAGGATCGCGCATGCGGGAGAGGGGGCGCGCGCACGCGCCCATTTTGCGTCGGACCGCACCGGCGATCGCGCCTGCGGGCGCGCGTACGAGCACGTTTCGCGTCGGATCGCGCCCGCGGGTGCGCCTGCAGACCAGCACCGGGGCCGTTGCCAACTCAAACTCTACAGATTCAGATTCCATTCTCCTTCTTCTATACACTATCCAAATTTCAGCCTTCTACGATCAATTTAATTTTTAGGGGGGCTGCGTCCGCCCTTATGGGGGGACGTAGGGGTACGTAATCTCGTCTACGACAAGATTACATCAGACTCCTTTCTCTTTCTTCTATACAATATCCAAATTTCAGCCTTTTACGATCAATTTAATTTTTAGGGGGAAGCGTCCCCCCTTACGGGGGGACGCAGGGGTACGTAATCTCGTCTACGACAAGATTACGTCATCATACTCGAACCGAAACTTGATTTAGGCCTAATCTTCGATCGCTCGGAAGCAGCTACAAGGGCGTATTGTTATATTTTGCGTTCGCTCTCGGGGGAGCCACCCCCTATATACATCCTAGCGACTTGAAATTTCGCGTGTAACGAGCTTAACACATACATAGAACATATACCATGTTTGAAAGCGATACCTCTAATACTTCCTATCGAAAAGGGTGCAGGACGTCAAGTGGCTACATAACTACTTATATATATATATATATATAGTTGGTTGATCCTAAATTTTTAGTTAAAAGAACAGATAAGAATAGATTTCAGATACAAAGTGAGTTAAGGTAAAGAAACTTCCCGTAAAGTGACTATTTAAGTGATATTCGATCAATATTTAAGTGTGCGATACCATAAAATGTAATTTTGCTGGACCTTTTCTGTTTTACGCTTGCGTCAGTTTTGAATTTTTTTTGTTTTTTTTTAATATATTTTTAGTATATGATCCTAACAATCAATTTAAGTGGTAACGGACATGATTAAAAAATATACAGCCTTTTACGTTTTACGACTCCGTCAAGTTTTTTTTTTTTTTTTTTAACTAAAGGAATACCCAAGGGTAAACCGCAAAATGGCAGGAGTCGGGGGTATCTTCGGCTTACAGGAACGACAGGGTAGATATTCCCCCTCCGGGGAGGTCCCGTGACCCCGCTCTTGGTATTGGTTCTCGGGGTCCGCCCTCCTTACGAGGTAGTGAAAACGTCCCCCTGTCCCGTGGTCGAGCCTTTTTTTATTATTAATTTTTTTTACGTATTTGTAATAAGCTTTATACGCTGATTCAAATATGTAATTCTTCTGTAAGTGTGTTACTTTTCGAGATATTCATTTATGGATTTTTTTTTTTTTTTTTTTTTTTTTTTTTACATTTTGTATTTTTTTATACGTCTGATTCCAAATATGTAATTGGTTTTTCTGAAGTGTCGTACTTTTCGAGACATTTCATTTTAAACAATATGAAATAAATGTGATGTTTAAAAAATTATTTTTAAAATATTTCCGAACTTTTGAATTATGTCCGTTCAACTGAAATTTATTGTTGGTATATATATAGTAGAATATCCTTTAAAAAAAATCAAAAGAAAAATCAAGAACTGACCGCAGCGTAAAAAGAAAAGGGCTATTTTGCTTTATTCAAAAAGTATTGCTTTTCTCATTTATTTTAATTTCATAGAAATTACTATGAATTAAAGTATCTCTGAGAAAAATTTTGGGTCAGGTGGGAACAATTTCTGATAAAGAAGTTATATATATTAATAATATACTATATATATATTATATTTTATATATTTATATATAGTATCTATATTTATATTTTATTAATTAAATATTATATATAATATATATATATATTAATATATATATATATATATATATATATATACTTATATATATATATATATATGATATATATATATATATATTATATTATATTATATATATTATATATATAAATAATTATATATATATATAAATATATATATATATATATATATATATAAATATATATTATGATTTCTATTAATTACATAAATTGACAGACATAAAAATGATCAAATAACAAACTGAGAGAACTGCTGAGTCAAGATACTGTTGAACGCAAATTCAATGAAAAAAAAGTACATTGACTATAGATAATAAATAAATTATAATTTTTTTCGCAAATTATTACCAGCGTTTCTTGAGTTACCTGCAAAGTTATATATATAATATATAATATATATTATTTAATATATATTAATATATTATTATATATATATATAGATACTATATATAATATATATATTATATATAGTTATATATATAATATAATATATAATATATTATATATATATATATATAAATAATATATATATAAATATATATACTACTATTATAATATATAATATATTATAGTATATATATATATATATATAATTATATATATATATATAAATATTTTATACTATATATATTTTCAGTATAGTCTTTTAATATATATATGTTATTATATATTAATACCATATATATATATATATATATTATATTATATATATATATATATATAACTATATATATAATATCTATAATATATATTATTATGGAGTGAATATTTTAATGAGTGTTAAATGCAAGCCTGTACGCCAATAGCATGTGTGCTAAGATTCTGTACACTGTGGTAAGGGAAGTGGAATTATGCTTCCCATGTGTAACTATGTACAATCCTTAACACTATGTCTGTATTCAACCACGTCTTGTATAAACTGTTGAAAAGACGACAACCCCATCACCCTCTTGGGTAGGCTGCTCAAGATTCAATGATTAGGCATAGGACTGATGAGGAAATGTCAAAGGTAAATCAGGAGTTAACTTATGATCTATGCGAGAAGGGAGGTAGCTTGAGATCGAAGAAAATGATAGCGGGTTCCTTCTTCCTGGTTTAGGATTTTCATTGTATGAATTTCCGTAGGAACATTAGCAACTGCTTCCGAAACTAGGCAGAGTTGGTTTATCTGGATCATGGGTTTTTGTTGGCACAATTTGTCCAATTACAAGGATTTGGTCCTGAGCGATAGCGATAAGACCTATTTTTATTTCACCACATTTGATGTATTTGTTTTGCTTATCAATTGGTATGAATGCCTTGTTAATCTTGGCTCCTATTATATATATATATAGTATTAATCTATATATATATATATATTTATATTAATAATTTATATATAATATATATAATTATTATATATAATTATATAATTATATATATATAAAAATATAATATTGAAAGTGAGTTGAAACATAATTTTTTTTTAAATTAAAACTATCGCTAATGCATGGGACGTTCAGTATCTAAGGGTTGCAAGTGTGAAAATTTAAAGTTTGGACCCCCCATAAGCTTCTCAAACATTACCACTTTTACCTATCTCGATTTTAAAGTCGATCTCAAAGTGTCGGCATCGTAATGTTACTTTGATATCCGCCTGTTATGCAATGTAAGACATACACATATTCACCAAATATCTCACATACATACTCACTATCTACATACATCATACATACATCAACAGTACTAATTACATACATACTTACATGGTAGATGACTGAAGCAAATTATCTGTTATTAATTATTTCTGCAATATTTTTATCCGACATTTGGATTCTTTGATATGGTTATGCTATTTAGGTGTTTAGATATTATAAGTAATATATATATATAATATATATATATATATATATATATTATTCATATTATATATATATATATAGGGGTCATCATACTGTATTTTAATATATATTTCAAATATTATGAAAAATACATATTGATAACGGTTATATGATGGGATGAACAGCTAGATTATTAATATTATTATATATAGCAAATATAGATGTAGACTATTATAATACAGTTTATATATTATTTATAGTAATTTTATTAATATTTATTGATATTCATTGATATGAATATATATTTAAGTAAATCATAATGGATAAAATTATTTTGTTCCAAATTTTTTATATAACTATTTTAAAACTTAGATACATATCTATGAATACATAATATATATATTATATAATATATATTTAGGTGTCTCTATATTATGTAGAAGTAATAATTTAGTTTAGTAATCTGTAATATATTTGTGTCATTTTGATATATTATAATAAATTAAATTTTATGTCATCGGTGTATATTAAGCGTGGCGATCGCTGTAAGCAGTATAACTTTTGTTGCATAATTGCTAAATATATTGTTATAAGAGCGTATGGACTTAATGCGAAGAGTATTTAGATCTTGTGGTTTGTTGTGTTTTTGATATAGAGTATATAACTAATATATAATATATTATAATATATATTATAATAATATAATATATATTATATATATATATATATATATATATATATATATATATATATATATATATATATATATATATATTTATATATAATTTTATATATAATATTATTATTTTTATATATTTTTAATTTAATATTTGATATATTATTATAGATCGGTTTTATTGATTTTTTTAATTTTTATTATTAACTTTTCATTTCATTTTACATATAGCATTAACTAAGAAAGTAATCTTAAAAAAAGTATTTTTAGTGGGAGACAAAAAACACCAAATAAAAGGTGCAAAATTACCGTCAAAACGGCAAGTTCTTGCCGTTTTGTTTTTTAACATCCGCGAGGTAAAATTAAATCTTAATGAAAGTGCAAACCTAGTTATTCGTGAATGTATTATATTTTGGGAGAAAGCTAAAATACCAACAAAATCATTACCTAACTGTGTGACAAAGTTATTGAACCTCTACAAAGTGTGGAAGCAGTTACAAAAAAATGCAAACAAAATTGAAGATCTTTTTTAAGCAACGGGAAGAGGATTTCCAAAACGAATTGAACATTATATTTGACATTGCCCACACCGGTGCCTTGAAAATAATGAAAATAGAGGATGATAAAATCTTCTTACAGTGACAAAGGGAACTACGGCAACAGGGTTGCCTGGCGGGTATAGACAAAAAGCTAGCAAAAAAAAAGGGTGATAGAAAGGAAAATCATAGCAGAGAAGAGACGACTTAAACATATGTCGTCGTCTGCCCCATCAACTTCCTCATCGTCACTCGAATTATTTTATCAAGAACATGACGATACCTCTTCTTCATCTGATGAAAATCTTGAGGTTGTCAAGATTGTTTTTTGCGTAAGATTAGCATGGTATAAAGGTAAAGGAAGAAACGCGGAATTGCTGGTGCTTGTCAAAATTTTGAATTATTCGGGTGGAATTTTAGCGTAAGAGACTCCGTTTATATTCTTCAACTTAGATTCGATAATTTTCCAATCAGCAAGTCTTCTATTCTGTGAATTCAAACGCAGACAAGGAAAAAACGAGCAGAAGCTGTAAAGGCACATTTTCAAAGCAATGTACCGGAAGTCGTGACAGTTAATTGGGATTGCAAATTGTTACCTGCGTTAAACGGAAAATGATTCAAAGAAGAATGACTACCCATCACAATTACATTTGGAAATAGAGAGCAACTTCTTGCGGTACCAAAACTAAACAGCTGTTCTGGTACAGAGCAAGCTGAAGCAGTTTCGAGAGTTCTTACTGACTGGGACTTAAGAGATAAAGTACAGATAATGTGTTGCGACACAACAGTTTCTCACACAGGTAGCTTGGTGCTTGCATATTCTTGGAACAAAAACTAGAAAGAGAGTTGATACTTTTTTCGTTTCGATATCATGTTTATGAGTTGGTACTGAAAGTGTAATTGAAAACAAATTACACCAATTGACAAGTAGCTCAGCCCAGACATTGCTTTCTTTAAAAATTTTAAGGATAATTGGAAAAACATTGACCAAAGCAAGATTCAAACAAATACCGATATTGTAAAAAAAAATATTTTACTAACACAGAAATTGAAGAATTGTTACAGGCCTTTTCAGCTGAATTAAAGAAATCCATCGTGAGGCTCGACTACCGTGAACTTATTGAGTTATTTCTCATATTTTTGGGGGGAGATGATGGTAAAAAATTTAAAATAAGGCCCCTAGGTGCAATGCATCAAGCGCGATGGATGTCAAGGGCCATTTATTCACTAAAAATGTATTTGCTGCATTCTCAACTGAATTTGAGCAATAAAGACAAACAAGCACTGGAAGAAGTTTGCTTATTTATTGTGACATCCTATGTTAAGCCTTGGCTTCAGTGCAGTTTGGCTGTAAAAGGGACTTATCAAGATTTGTGCTTTTTGAGAACATTGAGGCAGTACGAAAGAATAGACACAACAATTTATAACGCTGCCTTGAAAAGGGTTTGATAACACTTGTGGAATTTGTTTAGGGAAGTAGTCATTTTATCTCTTTTTGATGACGAAGTTGATATCAAACGAAAAATAGATATGGTAACCAACTTAAACATCGAAAGTTCAAAGGACTCCAATAAAAGATATGTGCTAACGGAAGAAGAACTGAGAAGCTCATTGTATGGTAAGTTTTAATATTTCCTTATTTTTAATATGAACTTGTTCTTTATTTAGTTTGCTTATGTTCATATTCATTATTCTTATTTTTGAAATTTTATTTATATATCTTTTCATTTTTCTAGAAAAAAAATTTGGATGCGTTCGTATCAGTCAGGAACAAAAATGTGTTTCCTCGCTTGAAAATAAGCGATAGTTTTCTTGATGAGAGTCCTTCTATGTGGGAAAACAATGCCTCTTTTCAAAAGCCAAAGCCACAGTACAGCTGAAAGAGCAGTCAAATTAGTGCAGGACTTTAATTGCGAAGGAAGAGCAAAAACAATTCATTCTACAATGTGCTCAAGAACATAGGAAATTGTACCAAGACTTAAAAAAAGAAATCTTCAAAAGAAAATATCTTCAATAAACTATCTTTCTATTTTAATTACAATAAATATTGGTATTATTATAATTGTTTTGTACTTTACAAATTAAGTAATTAGTCGTACATTAAAATATTTAATTATATTATAATATTATAAATATATACTATTATTATATTTATATAATATATATATTATATTATATATATAATATATATATATATATATAAATATATAATATATAATATAATATATATATATATATTTGTAGGCATGTCGTACGTTTAACATTGTATTTGTGGAAGAATATATTCCACAGACAAGCAATTATTAGAAGCATAAACAAAATTAGAGGGTATGCTATATATTTAATTTTTTTTTTTTTATTTTACAAGGGACACAAAATATATATATTTATTTTATTATATGTTATATATGTATATATAAAATATATATATATCTATAATTGATATATATAATATATATATATATATAATATATATATATATATTATATATTATATATAATATATATATTATATATAAATCAGGGCTCGGAACGGAAGCGAAATTTTTGAGTGGGCTTCGGAGCGGAGAGAAATTTCCGGGGACCTGGAGCCGGAACGGAGAAAAATTCCAAGGGACCTGGAACGCGGAGACGGGAGCTGGAGCACGGAGACCGTAGCCGTAAAAATAGATGCTGCTCCGGTCAGTGTATTGCTTACGGTTCGAGAAACGCAAAGGATGCGCCGGCTGGCGGTTCTTATAGTCGTACAGTTTGATCCATAACGAGTGCATTTTTAGTGATACGTAACGTGCGTTGTTATCGTTATTTCGCAATTATTTATTTTATTTTATTATTTTTTATTATCTATTATTATATTTATTATTATTATTATATTATTATTATTATTATTATTATATATTATTATTATATTTATTATTAATTATTATTATTATTCATTTATTATTGTTAATTATTATTATTTTCTTCCACCACAAATTATTTAGCTATTTATTCGTATATTTATTACTAAATATTTTTGTGTATTTATTTTATTTATTTATTTATTCTTATTTTTTATTTATTTATTAAATTATAATTCTTATACTATCATTTCTATTATAATTAATTATTATTTTATTATTAATTATTATTATATTATTATTATTATATTTATATTATTATTATTATTATTAAATTATTATTATTATTATTATTATTATTATTATATATATTATTATTAAACGTGGCCATAAAACTTGGGATATTGGTAGAAGATGAAATTGATATACTGCTTCTAGGATGTATTTTGGTGAACGTGGTAAAATGAGCGAGGGCGTCCAAGTGGGGGGATTGTCGGCCCAAGCTGAATTTGACGTAGAGTGATGAAACTCGGTATCAACGTTCGAAGATGTATTAGTTGTACGAGGTAAATTGACCGAGGGGAACCATTGGGGGCTGTGGCGCCCAAACTGAAATATTTGATGAAGACTAGGTATAACAAAGTCTTCGGATGTATCTCTTAGGTGTAACCGATGTAAATGACCGAGGGGACCATGGGGTGCTGGCCCCAAACCGAAATTGACGTAGAGTGATAGAACTCGGTATACAAACTCTGAGGATGTATTTAGACGCAGCGGGGATAAAATAAACGTGGGCCCCAGAGGGGTGTCGGCCTCCGATCGCGTTCCAACCTGAAATATTGAATAGAACGACGAACTGTGGTATACAGCCTTCTTAGGAGTCTTAAGGTGTAACGAGGTAAAATGACGGAGGGGCCCTATGGGGTCTACTGCCCCAACCTGAAATATTTGTAGAGTGTGATAACTTGGTATCATCCTTCTTAGGATGCATGCTTAGGTGTAACGATGTAAATATGAACGAGGTTACCCATTGGGGGCTGGCTGACCAACCTGAAATATTGCGTAGAGTGGTGAAGCTCGGTATACAACTTCTGAGATTATCTTAGACGCAGCGGGTGTAAAATAACCGTTGGGGCAGAGGGTATGTGCATCAACATGAATATGAGTAGAGATGATGAAATCGTATAAATTCCTGAGAATTGTATCTTAGACGCAGTCGGGTAAATAACGTGGGCGCCAGAGGGGGTGAATGCCAAAACCTGAAATATTGGCGAGAAACGATGAAACATGGTATAAACCTTTTATAAGGTACCTCGGTGAGACGAGATGAAATGAACTACGCCCTAGGTGAGGGGAGTGTACCCTAAAATTGAATTTAACATAGAACGATGAATTGGCATACATGCCTTCTTAGGAGTACAGCTATGAAGAGAAGTTAAAATGAATTACGCCCCTTAGGTGACAGGGTGTGCCCCAAAACTTTGGAATGTTGACATAGAAACGATGAACTTGGCATACAGCTTTCTTATTAATGTCACTATACAGAAGATTAAAATGATACGTACCTCTAGGTGATGGGGATGTGCTAACATTGAATACTGACATTGAAAATGACTTGGCATACAGCTTCTATAATGTGAACATAGATAACAGAAAGGTAAAGACACACGCCTCTAGGTGATGGGGCCTGTGTCCTAAAAGCTTTGAATAGTGATAGACCAGACATGGTAATACACTTCTATAAGGTAATCTGTTTTGAGAACGAGATAAAATGACACTACCCTCTAAATGATGGGGCTGTGCTAATAACAGTTGAATTTAACATAAACGATAAACTTCTGTATACAATTCTATAATGTTCGCTCGGTACAGAAGAGGATAAAAGGAACTACGCCCTTAGGTGACGGGCTGTGTCCAGAAAATAAAAAAACTTGAATATTGAATAGAATCTATGAAACTTGTATACACTTCTTATAATGTTCTCTATGATGTATACTAGATATCGAAAACAAATTAAAAAAAATAAAAAATAAAAAAAATTATTCTTTTTAATGTTATACCTTAAATTTTTTTTTGAGTTTCAGCTACTGCAAACTTGAAATCAGTAATATAAACAGAACACCTACACCACCACCAATCCGACCTATCTATGATGCTATCGAATCTCTGACAATGGTCATATTTGTAAGTAAATATCATAATTTATTTGTTTTGTTTTATTTCTTTAAACATTTTGTACATACCTAAATTTAGTTTTATATTTATAACTTAAAAAAATTTGTGTTTTTACACATACGTAAAGGTATCCAGTGAATCAGTATCAAGCACCATCCTCCCTCTATTAAATCTTAAGGTATTATCTATTTGACTCTAAGATTATTGATTCAAAGTCATATTTTTTAGTAAAATATTGGATAAAATAGATAAAATAAGTTTTTTATACTAACCCTCAATATGTTGACGTACAAAGTTTTCACATAATAAAAGTAAACACATACATACTATGCCAATAATGTATGTATCATCAAACTAACATACCTTAACGTGAATAAAAAATAACATTAAAATACATACTTAACAACGGAAAGTAATAACGTTGCATAAGAAGTTAACTATTCAATTTTTGTCGAACATATTTAACATATCATTGTATTTTACATACATAGTAAGATTTAACAAAAATTTATCATAACGGACTAATTATAATCTTACGACGAATATTGTAACGTAACAAGTTTTCCTCCCCATCATAAGCCATAATATAACCTGAAACTAAGAATATAAGGTTACCCAACCTACACGCCCTTGTACGAATAAACAGCCAACATTATAAAAGTTCCATACTTAACAAAGTAAATATAACATTGCATTACAGAACGTACCTATTCGACTTTTTTGAAACGTATTTTCTATATATACTGTTATTTTTACAGTTACACATAGTCATTGAACAAAAATTTCATAATCTCTAACTAATTAATATACTAGTCCACGAATATATGGTGAGTAAAAGTTTTCACATGCAGTAAACTAACATATATAGCCGAACTAAGAATATACGCACAATGACAATTAAATAACCTTATGCTCGAATAAATGCTAACAGACAACAAAGTTCCTACTTAAACAGTAAAGTACAACAATGCATACCAACGTATAGGAAGCGAAGGCTGATGTAGTAAATATTCATTTATTAAATAAACCTATTAGTTTATTTATTATTTTCAATAATTTGTAATTCAAATAATTTTCTTTAATTTTTTTAAATATTATTTTTTCAGATTTTTATCATTTTAATTTTGTTTGATTTAAAATATTTTTCTAAAAACTTATTTTGAATATTTAGTTAAAACTAATTGTATTGTTAAAATTTTATTTATTTGTATTTTAGATGATAAAAACTTTGTCTTCAAAAAACTTTTTTTTTTATTTTTATTTCTTTAAATCTTTTGTTTTAAAAAAAAGTTTTAAATTAATTTTATTTTTTAAAAAGTTAATATTGTCAAACTTTTTCTTCTTCTTCTCAGAATAAACATTTTCCATTTTACAATAATACTTTATTCAAAGGACTTATTTTTATGTAATACCATCACCCTATTCTCCCGTCTCTAACCCCCATGATCTATGATCTATTGATTCTATTGATTCAAGTCAATTTCGTGGTATCATTTGGTTACTAACATAGAAAAAGCTTTTATACCGGATAACGAATTATATCGTACGTAATAAAGTGTTTC